>CM061532.1:138802699-138879646 GCA_030545055.2 Neoaliturus tenellus | reverse complement strand
ACAATGTCTGCAACGTTCAACACTATCAGAAGCTTTAAACATGAGGTCTACAGTGTCACTGAAGTTAAAAGAGCACTGTCAGCTCGAGATGATAAAAGGCATATTATGCCGGATAAAATTCACACTCTTCCTTTTGGACACTACTCTCTAAACCCTATCGACTAGTAACCTATTCTTCGCCCCTCTACAACTTCGACCTTATTCCTTTCTCCTTCCGTAAAAAAATGGGGAACACGGCAAGTCAAACGCCGTGTTCCCCATTTTTTTACACAAGTTTGGATGACCTTGACCTATATAAATGATGTTAATATTTAAGACAACATTCATTGTTATTATACATGTGATACATGAAACATTCAAACCTGCAATATGAAGAACTTGAAGCAAGAAATTGTCAACGAGCTTCATAAACCTGCAAGAAGAAAGTTTCCACGAAGAAATACAGTGATAAAAGGAATAAATGATTTATATCAAGCGGATTTAATCGAAATGATTCCTTATAGTAAACAAAATAGAGGATTTAAATACATATTGACTATTATTAATTGTTTTTCAAAAATGGCAGATGCTTTACCACTAAAAGATAAAAGTGGTAAAAGTGTTACAAAAGCAATGGAAACAGCTATACAAAGAGACAAACATACTATAAAACATTTACAAACTGATGATGGAAAAGAATATTTTAATAAGGAATTTGCAAATTTAATGAAAAAACACAACATTAACCATTACTCAACCAATTCAGAGGTAAAAGCATCAATAATTGAAAGATTTAACAGAACTTTAAAAGGTGCGATGTATAAGATGTTTTCCAACAGAGGATCACACGTATGGATTGATGTGTTACCAAAACTTATAAGCGATTACAATAACAAGTTTCATAGAACTATCGGTATGAAACCAAGCCAGGTGACTAATAAAAATGAAAAACTTGTATTAAAACGTATAAAAATGAATACTAAACCAAAAGTTGAAAAACTAAAGCCTAAAAGGTTTAATGTTGGTGATAAAGTGCGAATAAGCAAATACAAAGGTGTATTCAGTAAAAGATATCTTCCGAACTGGACAAATGAGGTATTTACCGTATTTAAGGTGCAACCTACAGTACCAGAAACTTACATTTTAAAAGATAATAAAGGACAATTGCTTGAAGGAGGTTTTTATGGACATGAAATGTTAAAATCAACAGTAGGTGATGTATATCTAGTAGAAAAGGTGTTGCAACGCAAAAAAGATAAGGTTAAAGTAAGATGGTTAGGATTTAATAAGACGGAAGATTCTTGGGTACCTAAAAAGGATCTAATATAATGATAGAGCATCATTTTGGGTTGAACCATTACAAAGGATGGAGATAATACCGCAAAAAGACAATTTTACTATTAATAATATAGATGAACTCACAGTGGATGGTTCTCAATTCAATACTGGGAAACACGGTGTTTTGTTACCAAACACGGTGCGTTGTCTGGTTACCGGTCCTTCCAATTGTGGAAAAACAAATGTAGTATTCAATTTGATTACAAACCCTAAAGGCTTACGTTTTAATAATTTATATGTATTTTCAAAGTCACTACAACAACCAAAATATCAGTTATTGGAACAAATACTCAATAATGTACCTGAAGTTAAATATTTTAAATTTAACGCGAGCGAGAGTGTCATGCAACCGCAAGAGGCTAAACCATTCTCAGTATTCATATTTGACGATGTATCTTGTGAAAATCAAAATACAATAAGGAATTACTTCGCCATGGGTCGACATAACAACATAGATAGCATTTATATTGGTCAAACTTACAGCAAAATACCGAAACAGCTCATTAGAGACAATGCAAACATGTTAATTGTATTTAAACAGGATGAAACCAACCTAAAACACATATATTATGACCATGTAAGTGCGGATATGCCATTCGAACGATTTAAAGAGTTGTGTGGAAAGGCTTGGGCTGAAAAGTATGGGTTTTTAACAATTATAAAGGAACAACCGCTAAACAATGGTCGATACAGGATAGGATTTGATAAATTTATACTAATACACTGATCATGATGTAAAACATTCATTGTTGTACAACACGTCTTGCTACAAACATGGTTAACCAAGAAAAGTTAATAAAGGAAATAAAATCACTTAGTGATTCTATTCGGGATAAAAACAGAGCATTAAAATTAGGTATTAGCGAAAGGGAGAAATTTCTTGAATCTACTTTTAAACCTATTACTGAACCCTTGAAACAATTAAACAAAAAATTTGCTAAACCCGTTTTGGAAGGAGATGCAATTGCACCTATTACAAAGTTTGAAAGAGAAAATATAAAATCAGAAGATTTTAGTGATGAAGACCTGGAATCCTCTACATATAGTGGTTTTACCGGTGAAGAACCTGAAAGAGAGCTAGAATCACCAGACTATAGTGGTATAAGAGAATTATATGAAGTAAAAGCTAAAAGAGGACATGAAGATGTATCAACTGCTAGTGAAGAGGAAAAAGAAGAAGAAGCAAGGGAAGGTCCGTCAAACATAAGCTTGTTGGGTGAAAACATTCATAACAAAGGACCTTTAGGAAGGAAATACATGATAAAAATGTTAGCTGGAATAAATCCTAATAAAAACTACCATAGTTATGGAGTAAGATTAACAGAAGAAGGTTTAATGGTTGGTAATAGCCCGGTAAACATTGATGAAGATGATAATATTATTGTTGGTAATCAAAGATATAAGGGCACAAGAGGATTATTTGAATTATTATTTGAAAAAAAGCCTTTAGAATTGTTAGTTAAAGAAGAAGATATGGAAGCATATAAACAGATTTTGGAACACACCAATGCATACAGGAGGAAGTATTTAGCTGACCAGCCAGTTTTTAGATCTAGGTCTTTAAAATATAGAGTATTTGTATCCAAGTTAATACCAACAACGAGAAGACAACCAATGCCGATAATGCCAAGAAAACCTGTAAAACGAAGGTTTGTGTCATCCACTTTGGATATAAGTGCTCCAGAACCAAGAAAAAGAAACAAATCTGTTACAGGTACAGGTTTAATGAAGAAACTATATAACACAAATGTGATTTATTACAATAATATCAATAAATTGGTGGATAGAATGAAACTAATACATGAAGCTAAAGAAGCGGGTCATACTGGATTGGAAAACGAATGGGTGGCTTTAGTGGATGAACTCCGAAACCGTGGGGTAATCTCATAAAAATGCGTTACTCCCTAGATTACTATTCAGTTGCACCATGAGTGTCGACAAGTTCGGACGTTACTCCTCGGATGGGTTATATTACGCAAATAATTTAAAAAGAGGTGCTGGTTTACCACAAACACCTGATGGAGATTATGATATAACTAATAAAAGGTTAAAAAACATAAAAGATCCCACAGATGAAAACGATGCAATAAATTTAAAAGTATTAAAAGAAAATATATCACCAACATTAAGACTACAGAAAAACACATATGACGCAGGTAATCATAGAATTGTCAATGTTGGTAAGCCAAATCAAAACGCTGATGCAATAAACAAAGGTTATTTATCATCAGAATTAAAAAATACGCTAAAATTCAATGGAAAAACGTATACTGCTGAAAATAAACGTATATCCAACGTAGATGATCCTAAAGATGCAAAAGACAGCGTAAATAGACGCTATTTACATTCATTAATACCTGAAAAGACAAAAGATGGTTTTTCTTTTTATAAATTTGTTATTAACGATATAGGTTATCCGAAAAATGAAAATGATGCTGTAAATTTAAAATATATAAAAGATCATTGTATTACACGTGATGTAGGAGTTATTGATTGTCTAGGTAATTGTTTAGCGAATGTTAAAGATGGTTCGGCACCATCAGATGGTGCAACAGTGGGTCAAATGATGGAAACCTTAAAACAAGAAACAACCTCTTTTGTAAAACAAGATCAAGTAGTATCAAAGCAAGGGGATGAATTTGTTCAAGGTAATGAAAAATTTAATTTATTAACATACAAAAATAATGCTTGGGATTGCATGGGTAAAGGGTTATCAAATATGGGATGGGGTTATGAAAAACATGATGCAGCTGCTTTATCACAAACCGTACATCTAGATCCAGATCATTCTTTTAGATTTTTTACATGTATAAATAAAGTAATAAAAAACTTGCATAATGGAAGAGATCCAAATGATGCTGCAACTGTAGGACAAACATTACAATATGACAGTGCAAATAAAGAGTTTATTTATAATAAGCAAAGATTTAAATTAATGGATGTAAATGATTATCAAAATATATTAATTGCAGATCCAAATTCATTTAGCGGATTTAGAAAATTGTCTGGTGAACAATTTATTCATAAAAATCATGTGTTTCGAAATGAATCAGACGGAGCATTAGTTAGTGGAAATTTTAAATATTTTAAATGTCCCGGGAGCGATGAAAATGTAACTGATAAAGACTAAGAATTTGTATAAAAACTGATATGGGTTAGAAATCGAGACTAATATTATAAAAATGGGTTACACTCTAGAATGTTATTCAGTTGCACCATGAGTGTTGACAAGTTCGGACGATATTCCTCGGATGGATTATATTACTTTAATACTTTAAAAAGAGGTGCTGGCTTACCACAAACACCTGATGGAGATTATGATATTAGTAATAAACGGTTAAAAAACATTAATGATCCCACAGATGAAAATGATGCAATAAATTTAAAAGTATTAAAAAAAGAGATATTACCAACACTGAAACTAGACAAAAACACATATAACGCGGGTAATCATAGAATTTCCAACGTCGGTAAGCCAAATCAAAACGCTGATGCAATAAACAGAGGTTATTTATCATCGGAATTGAAAAATACGTTAAAATTCGATGGAAAAACGTATAATGCTGAAAATCGACGTATATCTAACGTAGCAGACCCTGTAGATGAAAAAGACAGCATAAATAGACGCTATTTACATTCTATAATACCTGAAAAGACAAAAGATGGGTTTTCTTTTTATAAATTTGTTATTAACGATATAGGTTATCCAAAAAATGAAAATGATGCTGTAAATTTAAAATACATCAAAGATCATTGTATTACACGTGATGTAGGAGTTATTGACTGTCTTGGTAATTGTTTAGCGAATGTAAAAGATGGTTTTGCACCATCAGATGGTGCAACGGTGGGTCAAATGAAGGAAACTTTAAAACAAGAAACCTCCGGTTTTGTGAAACAAAACCAAGTAGTAACACGTCAAGGAGATGTATTTGTACAAGGAAATAAAAAGTTTACTTTGCTTGAAGAAAACAATTATGTTTGGGATGGTAAAGGAAAGTTATTGACAAATTTAGGTATTGGTGAAAAGCCTGGTGATGCTGTTACTTATGAACAGATAATACAATTAGAGCCAACTGGAAAAAAATGGTGGAATTGTGATAACAAACGATTAACAAATGTTGCAGACCCTGATTATGCCAATAACGCTGTAACTGTTAATTTTCTTGTTAAAGTAATAGGTAATTTATTATTTGATATGCATAATTATATTGCAGCAGGACAACATAAACCTATTGACGAAAAAATGAGAAATACATGGATTAAACAAGAAATTCTTTATAAATATTTTTTTAATCATAACACACAAAAGTTTAGATCATCAGATTGGGGTGATTTTGATATTTAATTAAATAACACCATATAATACATCATTTATGTGCAACCTGTCATAGAGGTAACACATGGGTTACGCTTTTCGAATATAAAAGACAATCATGGCGTTTCATTACACCAGTCCATATCGAGACACTATACGGAAAGGAGGCGGTATCACGTCCACAGCGGTTTCTCTGTTAAGTAAAGCTTTAAATCGTATTCCAGTAGGATCTATCGTAAACAGAGCAATAGACGCTTTACCATACGAATTTCACATACCGGGAGGTTATCAGTATTGCGGACCAGGAACTAAATTGAAAAAACGACTGGAAAGAGGTGATCCAGGCATAAATAAGTTAGATCAGGCTTGTAAAGAACACGATATCGCATATTCCACGTTTACCGATTCAAAAAATAGGTCAATCGCTGATAAAAAGCTAGCGAATATAGCTTGGCAACGAGTAAAGTCTAGTGACGCTAGTATTGCGGAAAAAGCAGCAGCTTTAGCGGTAACAGCAGGTATGAAGGCTAAAACAGCGGTAGGAGGTGGAAAAAGGAGGGGTAAGAATAAAAAAGGATCAACCAAGAGAAAACATGGTGGTAATATTAGACTAAAAAGACGTTCTCCGAGGAAAAATAATAAAAAACCGACAATATGGTCAATGGTAAAAAACGGGGCTGGTCTATACCTAAGACCGTATCGTGCATATTAAATAAAAGAAATCAATTGGTTATACCACATAAAGCGTTGACTAATGTTGAATTATTTAAATATATTTCCTGTTTAAAAATACCATTTTTCCGCGGAGTATTTATGAAAGACAGTTTACCAAAGAAAATATGGAAAAATGAGACTGGAATCGTAAATTTGGATAATACTGAAGGGTCCGGCACCCATTGGGTGTGTTATAAGAAACTAAATAGTAATGTATATTATTTTGATAGTTTTGGAAATTTGCCACCACCTAAAGAACTTGAACATTACTTTAAATCTGCTAAAAACATATATTACAACTATAAAAGAGAACAACCTGATAATACTTCAATATGCGGCCATTTATGTTTGGAATTCCTAGCTAAAAGTATCAGTCACTATTGAGATGTCTTCCTATACGGTATCATTAACAGGAAAATCGTCCACTTTACGAAGTATCCTTTTTCCAGCGTTACGCTTGCAAAAAGGAAGATTTTGGGAGGCAGCACTGTTGGATTTTACAACTTACAACTCTATTCCCAATGTTACGGAAGGTAAAAATAACTTATTACATTATTATAAAGGAAAAGATGCCAGTGGGAAGTTTACAGACTTGGAAGTTTGCACTCTACCCACAGGTTCTTATGAAATTGATCATATTAATGAATTTTTGCAAAATAAAATGGGAAAAGACAATATAACGCTAAAAGGTAATAACAATACAATGAAAGCTGAGCTTACTTCAAAATATTATATAGATTTCAGTAAGTCAGACTCAATTGGTGATTTATTAGGATTTCCCAAAGATGGAGCGATTTTAGAACCAAATAAAACACATTCCGGTAAACAAACTGTAACAATATTAAAAGTCAATAGTATAGACATAACTTGTAATATTATACAAGGAGCTTACAGAGATGGAGCAAATACTCATATAATACATACTTTTTACCCCAGTGTACCACCTGGATTTAAAATTGTTGAAAAGCCGCAAAACCTGGTATATCTACCTTTGAACACCACTTTCATTTCAGACATCGTGTTGAACGTATTGGATCAAGACGGTAACTTGATAGATTTCCGAGAAGAGCCTATTACGGTTAGATTACATTTAAAATCAACACTTTAATACAAAACCATGGGTTTAACATTTAAAAGCGAACAACCTACGGGAATCCGCATTAGTAGCTCTTCAGCTGTGGAGGAGTTAACACGCGAGAACATTCGTTTCTTAGAGAGAATTGGATTAAAAGTAACCGATAATGGATATACTGGATATAGCTCAGGGTCCAACATTCGACGAAACCCTATGGGAAAAAGAATATCACACCCACAACCCTTACACTTCATCAAAATTAAACAATAACGATGAAATTCGTATTCCCATACAAAATCAAGATATTTACACACTACCATGTGAAAGTTACTTGTATATTGAAGGAAAAGTTACTAAAAAGGACGGTACTACTACTGGTACAACAGTTCCATTTATAAATAATCCCATGGCTTTCCTGTTTGATGAAATTAGATATGAAATATCAGGTGTAACAGTTGATTCTACTAAAAAAGTAGGTATTGCAACAACTTTAAAGGGATTAACATCTATATCACCTAATGAAACCAATTTAATACAACCTGCAGGATGGGTTTTACCTGCAAAAGACACAATCACTCCAGATACAAATGGAAATTTTGATTTTCATATTCCGTTACGTTTGTTGCTTGGTTTTGCTGAAGATTATAGGAAAATAATATTAAACGTTAAACAAGAATTAGTTTTGTTGAGATCTTCAAACGATAAAGATATTATTAAAGCTCCAGACGGTACAACAGATGCAACTTTAGAATGGAAATTAACATTAGACAAAATTGTATGGAGAGTTCCACATGTAAAATTAGCTGACGAGCATAGAATGCTACTATTAAGAAAGTTAAAGGCTGATCGTGATATTGTAATTCCTTTTAGAAGTTGGGAATTTCATGAACATCCCAGCTTGCCAACTACGGATCGACACACTTGGACAGTTAAAACATCTAATTATGTGGAACGAGCCAGGTATATTATATTTGGTTTACAAACAGGCAGAAGAGACACCATCACCAAACATGCAGGCCAATTTGATCATTGCAACTTGAAAAATATTAAAGTTTATTTAAATTCACAATTTTTTCCATACGATAATTTAAATGTGTCATTCGCTAATAAAAAGTACAGCATATTGTACGATATGTATGCAAGATTCCAAAGTTCATATTATGGTAAAACGAATGCACCTTTACTATCACCAGAAAAATACTTAGATGGTTACCCTATAGTTGTAATCGATTGTTCTAAACAAAATGAATCGGTAAAATCATCAAGTGTAGATATAAAAATAGAAATGGAATTCAACGCGCCTATATCGGCTAATACAACTGCATACTGTTTAATTCTACATGATAAAATCGTAACATACACACCTTTAACTGGAATTGTTAAAAATGTATTGTAAAAAACCGGTTTTGTTACATTCCAATGCATTCCGCGAGTATAAAAGCAGAGTGTTCAGGTCGCTCCTCATCAGTTTGTTGCCTGTTCTTGTATGGGTAGCATCTTATTCAATATGGCTTCTCCTAGTGGTACACAAGAAAATGTAGTAGATATTGAGAAGGAGATATCCGACTTTTTAGATCTTCAAGGTCAACCGGAGGGAGATGAACACAACGCTTGCGGACAACTCCACGGCAGTAATAATGTTGAGGAAAAAGGTAAAAGAAGAAAGAATGCACAGAAGAAGAAAAGGAATACTGAAGATAATATTTCTCCTAACATATTGAGTGAGGTATTCTTGCGAATATTTTATCCAATCTCATCCAGTTTGGACAAAAGTGTTTTAATCGGTGTTATGAAATCGACGGATTATTCACCTACTGTAATTTTGACTCATGGACCCAAAATGATTTTGTTCACCGATAGTGCTTGGGAATCTTTTATGAAGCACTTGCATCTGCTAGAATGCTATTTAACTAGTAACATGTATGGAAGAAAGACAAGAGTAGGACTTTTGGATTCAAATGTGGAAATTGATATTATAAAGAATCGTGGTGACCATCAATTGCGGTTTAGAGACACAACAAGACATGATAACAAGATTCAACTTAATCGAGAAGAGTTTTTTATTCTAACCTGTGCAACTGAACCAATAACAAGATACTTGAGACAACTAGTGTTTTCAAGTTCTATTATTAAAGATTATTTGGAAGACACTTTGGACAAACAACCGGACGCACCTATATTGTACGGACCTGTGGATACTTCTATATTTAATAGGGTTCCTCATGAAGTACAAATGTGGAGACAGTTGGAAAAATACGCTCAACTACATAAGAAATCAGTAAAACAGGAAGAAGAGGAAGAAGGAGGAGAAGAATCAAGTGTTAGTGATGAAAATGAAAACAAGGAGAATGTAAAGATGGAAACTTAGATGACAATGGTTGGTTTTTAAAACAATATCAAACACTTTGTGGGGTTAGGCCTACCGGGGACGGTGCCCACGTTAAATATACACCAACGCGCCAACAACTGTACGGCCAGGTATAAAAGTCGTACCTACCGTGGTGTGGAAATCAGTTGACCTTTGGACTTCGTCATGAGCAGACGAGTGATCTTCGCAATGGACAAGGAAGAAGAACAAGTAAAGTCCAAACCTGGTATAATTGAGTTCCAAGCGTTTCGAGGTAATGATGATAGATTTATCATAAAAGAACTTGTGTTTTTCGATATCAATACAAGTGTTCCATATACATTTTTGTTCAAACCACCATGTTCTTATTCATCATTAACTAGCAAAGCCGCTACTACCAACAGGTGGATTTCAAAATATTTCCATCATATCGATTGGTATGATGGTTTTGCAAGTTACACGGACTTATATAACATCATGCATCAGTTTTCAAACAGGTTTACCAATATTTATACAAAAGGACTGGAAAAGAAGAGATGGATCGAAGAATTTACTCATGTTCCGGTTAATGATGTGGACTTGGATAAAAACTACAAGTATACGATGGAAAATGTTTGTATTTGTACTAAAAGTCCAGAACATGAAAAAGATAGACATTGCGCTTTAAAAAACGCCTATAAACTCGCATCTTACCTTCAAAGTGGGGAAGTGGGGAGTGGTGGGGGTGACGGGGGTTATATAAGTGAGGAGCAGACCGGGACCTGGCATGAGTATTACTCGGGATTCCGAGACGACAACATCTCCCAGCAAGAAGACGAAGAAGAAGACAATCTTTAACTCAACCATGGCATCTCACCAGTTCCTGCAAACTTTGGTTGAGCAGTTCAATGCTCACTCCAAATCTACCATACTACCCGTCAAGAAGTGTTCCGAACTTAAAGACGAGAAGCACTACATTATCCACGCCATGAAGAAGATGGAGACTTCAGTTGGAGAGGCCATTTGCTGCAGTCTTAGCGAGGCACCGTTCACTCCGGGGGATGAGCCCAAGTTCCAAGTCTACCTGCCGAAACGGTTCGTCCATCTCCTCCAGAACGAGGATCTGCGCTCCATCCAACCCGGCTGTCTCTACCTGGTTTCCCACGGTTGCACGGGTAGCAATTCCACCAAGTTGACCATCCACATCGCCGACAAGCAGCAGTGTTAGATTTTAATTTTACTGTTGTACATATGTTATTGTAATGTTTTATAAATAAATAAACCATAAAAGACAAAAAATGCAACATATCAATATGTGAAGTTTGTCACATATTGATATGTTGCATTTTTTTTTAAACTTCGCGGGTGACCTTGACCTTTGACCTTTGCATTTCACAGTTACCCCCACCACCAAGCTAAAGGTTAAACCTGCTTCGATGCAAACACCCCCACCACTTTTTATAGTACCCCCAAGCGCTGTGCCTCAGCTTCATTTCAACTCCGACGGTCAACCGTACAACATCAAGATGTCTCTCAATGTAAGTTGTGCTAGTTATGAGGAGGTAACCATTAAGACTCAGCAGGAGCTGAACGACTTGTACAAGGAGTTGCAGCTGATGGTGGCGCGAGGCTACCGTATAAATGTGCAAGTCTACGCTTGCAATATACGCAATCTCCGACACCCAAAAGAAGAGTCTGAACATTACTCTTCTCCAGCGACTTCATCACCGGCGTCCATGAAGACTGAAGCGAGCCAGACTTTGGATTATTTCAGCTGACTAGCAGTTGTCTTCCTTCTTCTTACCATTGTAGAATATGTTTATTTATTTGTTATATTAAAGATGTAAAAGAGAAAAAACACCTATCTTGTTACTGACATATGTGCTCAGTAACAAGATAGGATTTTTAAAACACAATTTGGATGACCTTGAAACTTCCCCCACCACTTTTTCATAGTACCCCCAAGCGCTGTGCCTCAGCCTCATTTCAACTCCAACGGTCAACCGTACAACATCAAGATGTCTCTCAATGTAAGTTGTGCTAGTTACGAGGAGGTAACCATTAAGACTCAGCAGGAGCTGAACAATTTGTACAAGGAGTCTGAAAAGGAGGTTGTCAACAAAACCGATGATCAACAATTGTGGGACTCCTCTATTACAGAAAAGGAATTACATGCAGCCGTCGAAGCTGTCGAGGAAAAGGAAAAGAACCTCAGGCAGCTCTGGTTGGCTCAGATGGATATTTGCGGATCTGTGCCGCGTGATGATTTTGAACTTCAATGTCAGATGGCGATTACCCAGCAACTAGAAGAAGCCGAAAAGGAGCTAAAGAGTGGAGGTACTATCCGGGCGGAGGTGAAAACTGAGAAACAGGAAGAATATAACGAATATGGTGATTAAACGTACTGTTGATCCCAATCCTTTTAGTTTTAAGTGGTTATGTTATAAGTAAATAGAAAAAGTTTCCTTTTTTTAAAAAACTCCATTTGGATGACCTTGAAATTTCCCCCACTACTCTGTAATACCAGCATTGCTCGCTGCACCAAGCATCATTCCTCCTCCAACAACCATGGCGGACACACCTGCTTGCAATGCCATGTCTTCCACCGAAGATGTACCCAATACGAATTGGAAATTGACAATCGACAACGTGCATTATTTAGAAACCATCAAGTTATACTGCAGCAAGACGATCAACAATCACTGGAGTATTTGTCAAATTTACCATCGTCAACCATATATACTACAAATGAGGTGGAAAGGGAAGAAGAGGAGCATGAGGTTTAGAGTTTCTTATTTTTTTAAAACCCAATTTGGATGACCTTGAGATTTCCCCCACCACTTCCCATATACCTAGAGTGCGCAGGGCTGGACAGTCAGTCGCTCGGTGTCCGTCGTAGGGTGCACATCGCGGTTGCTACTCCAATTCCTGACAATTTGGGGTAGTTCAAAGTCACCACACTTCTACAACTTCAAGGTCATCACACTTTAACTCTGGGACTGCATCAACTTGTATTATTTCTGTGTTTTGACTCAAGGTCATCTCACTTAAACTCTGGGATGGTATCAACTTGTAGTATTTCTATGTTTTGACTCAAGGTCATCACACTTTAACTCTGGGGCAATATCGACTTGTAGTACTTCAGTATTTTAGCTCAAGGTCACCACACTTTAACTCTGAGACTGCATCAACTTGTATTATTTCTGTGTTTTGACTCAAGGTCATCACACTTTAACTCTGGGAAGGTATCAACTTGTAGTATTTCTATGTTTTAACTCAAGGTCATCACACTTTAGCATGTAACTTTAAGGTAGCACCGAAACGGTGCTACCCGGCTTGACATTTTCAAGTTTCCCAAGGTTATCACAATTTCCCCCAACACTTCCCATATACCTAGAGTGCGCGGGGCCGGACAGTCAGTCGCTCGGTGTCTGTCGTAGGGTGCACATCGCGGTTGTAGTACTGGTCTAAAGTAAGGCAGCTGGGCTAGTTCAAGGTCACCCGAGCGGTGTCACATGACGGTTTAGGCAGAGTCACGTTGCAAACTTCAAGTTTCCTCGGCACTTTTGCTGTTTCTCATCGCAAATTCGCTCCAAGTCGTCAAGGTCATGGGAACCGGACTAAAACTCGGAGCGTAGTGCGAGAAACCGCAAAAGTGCCGAAAAATTTTAGGTTTCAGCGTGACCTTGACCTTTGTGACATCGATGACGTCATTTTGGTGACGTAAGGGGTGATGGCGTCATCCGCACGTCATTTCTGTGACGTCATGGGTGTGACGTCATGGATGTGACGTCATTAGTGATGACGTCATCGATTGCGTCATCGATGACGTCATCGATGACGTCATCGGTGAGGTCATTGACCTCGATGACGTCATCGCTCAGGTGACCTTGAAGTGAGCCAGCAGCCTTACTTTTGCACTACTACATATATATATATATATATATATATATATATATATATATATATATATATCGTATGGCTCATTTAGCCAGCCACCATGGTTTAAGAATAATAAAATAAATTCTGCGGTGCAGAGCACCTGAGTCAGTATAAGTAAAAATCTAAACACTAAAACCAAAATTAGATCTCTCTTTATAGAGCTAAATCCAGGGTGCTAAGCCATTGCAGCCCAGCTTCACTTGAGCTATGCAGACCGGTCAATCCTTCGGGGAAGGCACTCAGTGGGCACCCTCCGACTATGTGTTCCATAGTTTGATACTCTGATCCGCAGTAACATGACTGGTCTTGTGTCATTCCCCATTTGTACTTCCAATAATTACATCTTCCCACTCCAGTGCGGAAACGATTGAGTATAGTCCACTGCTTCCGAGGAAGATTCATACCACCTACCGCTACGGTCGGGTCAGCTATCAAGAAGTGGTTCCGACCTTGAAAAGCGTCCTAGGAGGAAGTCCAGTTTGTATGGATGGTGAAGTTCGTGTTCATCAACTGGGAGGCTGTTCGTAGAGGTGGTTTTCGGGACCTCAATCGGCCCGCATTCTGGGGTAGGTAATCATGGATGGGCAGCTGTGGAGCAGATAAGATCTTTGTGTATTCCCGAATGAGTGCATCCCTTCGTCTAATTTCAGGAGGAGCAATATTACACAGCACCGGGAGCCAGGGTACAGGGGTTGCCATGAGTGTACCACTAATGGCTATCATGGTCCTGTTTAGCTGGACGTCGATCTCTCTAACGTGCACACTATTTAACCACACGGGAGCACAGTACACAGCAGTTGAATATACCAATGAGAGAGCAGTTGTTCGCAGAACTTGTGCGTTAGCTCCCCATGTGGAGCCAGCAAGGTGATGGACAATGTTAGTCCTGGTTCTCACCTTAGTTGCCGTTTTTTGTAAGTGGCTTTTAAACGTTAGAGGCCGATCTAAAGTGACTCCCAGATACTGTCGGTGGTCATTATGTTTCAGCTCAACACCGTTGAATAAGATTTTAAGTTTTTGGTTGACCAGTCTCTTATTCAAGTGGAAGCAAGCAACCTCAGTTTTTGTTGGGTTTGGATTTAGCTTCCAGGTTTCAAAATATTGATTGTACGACTTTGTGTCTGAATTTTTCCTGCTCCTGTTGGGGCGCAGTAAAAATATTTTCGTTAGTACGACATTGTGTCGTCGCCCGCCTCAAGCGGCAGCGACGACACAATGTCGTACCCTGGCTAATCTCCTCTCTCACTCTCTCTCGGCTTGGCTACCTGCATAGCCTGAGGTGTAGGCTTTGCTTTGGCGCACAGGTCTGCTCTCTCGGCATCGGCGAACACCCCACATTGATTATGCTATTTATCTTTCCTTACTAAAATAAAGTAGTTTTTCGATATAGAAATAGTATAATTCGTTTCAACTACTGAACGCTAAAAGCATAACACTTAAATATAATCAGGGGTTTTCACATAGAGGCAATGTTATTAAATAACATTGACAAAAACTGACTTAATCTGAACTTTTAGTTCTGTATCTGAACAGCATCAACTGACTGCAAAAACACTCTTAGGCCAACATATACAGCAAATTCAATTAAGTGTACTAATAGGCATTTATTAAATGTTATTGTTACCTTTATTGATCCCTTTAATACTTCCTGCGTGTGGGTTGTGTGTTTCTGTGTTGTGAAAGCGTCAATCCATTGTATTACCCTTTTCAGTTTACTCAATTTTTTAAAACTTTACATTTAGTTTTAAAACGTCTAGATTTTACATATTTCTTTTTTTAAGAATACTATGCATTAGTCAACCTCATTCTAATATTCGTAATGATAGATTACGTCATGTATAAATGTTATCAAAGTGTTATGTAAATGGAAATGGAATCAAAACAATATTTTTATATAATAAAATAGTGCAAAAACATCCGCAACTAAAATTCAAAATTAAAAATATATAGACTGTATGGATGAAATGGATACTTTTATCGTAAGACACGATATATTACTGCAACAATTTAAAATCGACAAGTTTATTGTTTATCGGCTATTGAGAGGATATTAGTTAATATTAACTAATGTAAAATTAGTTAATAACCTACCCCACGAGTATTGGAATAAAAGAGATGTGCCAAACACGTATTCCAGTTTAGGATGCAATTCTTTGTACTGGTATATAAACACAATTTAATAGTGTTAAAACAGATTTCATTCTAGGTTTAAATAATATTTTAGTATGACCGTTTAAGAATGGTTCATTACGAACTTTAAGTACCGCTTCGTACTTTCTCTTTTCGAACACTATTATAAACAGACTAGACTACTAAACGTAAACAAATAAATGTTAATTGATTTATAAAATTATTTATTGCATTATTGTAAGTCCTACCTACTGTTCTTCACTTATTTCACCCAACGTTATTATTATGAGATAACATATTATTTCATAGATAAAATTAATTGTTTAAACAAGCATGTGCGGATTACGGAACTGGTGCAGTGACCGGCCAAAAAGAATGCTCTTGATCCGATTGACAAAACTCATATGAAGTAAAAATTAACAAAATTAAAGTCTAATTAATAATCCAGAACTAGTCTAGTTTTACCTAAAAATATCAAGTTTACATGTATTCGTTGACTAATACTAATACACACTTTCTCAGCCAATGAGTTTTTTTGTTTGATACCGAAATTTGGAAGGTTCGTGTACGCCGGGCCCTGGTGTCAACTGGATTTGCAGTGCTGCGAAAACACTTTATAACAATATTAAGAACGTTTCATCCTTGATTGAGAAGATTTGTAATACTGATTTACCTATCATTTTAAATAGTACTTCATGTACGCCACAGAAAATCGCCCCACCGTGGAAAGGTTTCAAACGTGCATGTGCATGAGAAGTCTATTCACGTCAGGGTATATGGTCAAAGATGTAACTAATTCCTTAGACGGTAATGAATTTAGCATATAATTTAAATATGGTTCACTTTAAATCATTATATTTTCCTTGGAGGTCTTTGTACCCAAATAAGGGTATGAACACGGCGCGTGGCGGGTCTCCTATACTCTCCTACTCCGCCAGTGTCCAAGATTATTGGATAATTATTATCCTATTTTATGTAATATTGCACTACAAAATACAAATACACTTTAAACATAACGTTTCGGGAACTGAAATTTGTACCTACAGAAATAGTTTATGAGTATAATTTACTTCCTTAGCGACGTCATATTCGCTACGACATAGTAATAATATATTATTCAAATAAACTTTATCACCAAAGATAAATTTTCTTAATTAGAAGTGCAGTGCAGAACCTGACTTTAGTGGTTTTGGTCATAAAACATAAATCAAAATGGCATGTTTTCAAATTGATATTTTAACCTTCCAAGTGTTGTGGCAATTATTAAATTAATGTCGTATTTTAAAGTTCTACTTTATAACTAGAAACAATTTTCCTGGGGTTGAGGATTTTTTTTTTACTTATTTTTCGACCAATATATTGTTAAATTCAAATTTTTATCTAAATACCCTCTATCTTTACGCTCTATAGATACCTTTTATCTATAGATTTTTAGATAATTGGATCAAAATAATATGGAAAAACATGTCCTAAAATGCTTTGTTAGGAGCCAGCTGACATTTTCTTTTTATACTTAATAATATCTGTTTCCTTAACGGATGGGTGTATTATGTTTATATAAAGGTACTTCCACACCGAACGCGCAGAGCTGCGCCGCGCTGCGCAAAACATGTGCGCGCAGAGCGGCGCACTTGGTGTAGACGGCGAACAGCGCAGCTTCGTGCACTCGCGAACATCCGCGAACACGATCCGACTGATGGCGGTATTTTGACGAACATCTTTGAAGTTTGTTCGCCCTTGCGCGCTCAGTGTGGACGGGCATTTGCTCAGTTTTGTCTGCGCGTCGTTTCGGCTCGAACTGTCACTATACCTGTGTTTGATCAAAATGACTTTTGAATGGAGTCGTGAGAGCATCGAGACTCTGGTGAAAGCATATCGAGTTTGAAGTGTGTTAAAGTATAAACTGATCCTCATTACCTGTTAGATTAACCAGCTGATCATGACAATCTAATGTTTTGTTTGTTTACAATATTCTGGGTTCTAAGTTTTTCTAGAGTTTTCTTATACACAAGTTCTGTTCGTTTCTTTAATAAAATTACTTTCGTTTCACACACATTTCGTCTGTTAATTACTGTAAATCTCGTTTACCATCTTAGGTTATGGGCCCAGATACGCATTAAAAATGTACTTGTGGTCGATTTTCAGTAATTTTTGTGTGTAAAACTCGGCATCTTAGACAAAGAGCATTCGTTAAAATGACCGACACCGGACAAGATGATACCACCCGTGTAAACATTAGAAAACTCAGAAACGAATCTCAGTGGGAAACGTGGAAGTGGCAAATTGAACTGTGTTTGAAAGAGCAGTGTTTGAAAACAATAATCGATGGTACACGGTTGTGTCCAGCGGCACCAGAGGCAAACGCCGAACCGTCCGAGGAGTATCGTCGATGGCAACGGGACAACGCTCGTGCAGCGCGTATTATTGGTACTTCACTTGAAGAGGAAGCTGCCATTTACGTTCGCAAGAAGACTGATGCAAAAGAAATATGAGATACATTGATTTCAGTGTTCGAACAATCCTCTTTGCAACGTCTTTACACGCTCTTCGATAGTTTCTTTGAAACAAGAAAAGCTGATGAAACCTCTGTTACAAAACATGCATCTCAGCTAGCAAACCAGTTTGATGATATTCTTGCAGAACTTCGGAAGGCCAATCCGAATGCCACACTCCCGATTTCTTTGCTTCATCACAGGATTTTCAAAACACTCGGTCCTGAATACCAATATTATCGTTCGACTTGGTATCGCGTTCCTGAAGCAGAACAGACAACAAAGCTGCTGATAGAAAATCTTCGATCTATTGAAAATACACTTGCGTCACAGAGTAATTTGCAGTCGTCTAGCGCTTTCTTTGCAAAGTCGAAATCTCAACAGAAGAAACAAAACAAGACTTCACAAGATTCGACCATGTTAAACAAGTCGAAAGAAAAACGTGCATGTCTCTACTGCAAGAAATTTGGTCACCTCATCAAAGACTGTAGGAAGCGTGCTGCTGCAGAGAATAACAAATCAACATCAATTGCTGACGATAAAAACAAAGCAAATTCTGGACAAAACAGCAAATCTAGCTCGTTTTACGCTATTGGTTTGACTGCACACACGAACCTTGTTTCTGCTGACTCTTGGATTTCAGACTCCGGTACAACACATCATATATCGGCAAACAAGCAACATTTTGTTACTTTTGAGAAGTTTCCGATTCCGCAACGAGTTCAGACAGCTGGCAAGGACTTTATTCTGGCCTATGGTTCTGGCAATGTTGATGTAGATGTCCGCATAGGTGACAAATGGTCATCTGCTATATTAAATGACGTCTGGTATGTCCCCGAAGCTCGTCATCAACTTTTCTCTATTCGTCAGGCTGCTAATCGTGGAAATGAGATTACCTTTGATAGTGACGGTGTTAACATTCATCATGAAGGTAAACTTGTTGCGACTGGTGAACTTGTAGGCTCGGTATACGTCATGAATATGCGCGTTCGTACACCAGAAGTGAGTGTGCAAACTAACATTGCCACGTCGTCTGACATACTACAAGGATGGCATGAGAGACTTGGTCATCAAGATAAACGACACGTGCGAGAAGTTTTATCTCGTGTAGGTATATCTTGCAAATCCTCAGATACTTCAGCATTTTGTGACGGTTGTGTACTTGGGAAATCACATCGTAAACCATTTCATCCCCGTCGTAATCGCCCAACAGAAGTCGGAGAGCTGATTCATGCTGATGTGAATGGTCCAATGTCAGTCGACTCGATAAATGGCTTCAAATATTATGTTGTTTTTAAGGATGACTTTTCTCAGTTCGTTCGTATATTTTTCATGAAGCATAAATCAGAAGTAGCTCAACATCTGCAAACATTTTTGAATGAGAGTGAGTCCAAAGGACATAAAGTGAAAGCTTTTCGTTCGGACTGTGGTACCGAATTCGAATGTCGTGCGGTAATGACATTGTTACAAGAACGTGGCATAGAGTTTCATCCGTCATGTCCGTATACGCCAGAACAGAATGGTGTCGCGGAACAATCAAATCGTCACGTCGTCGAACTTGCACGATCGATGCTTTCTGTCTCAAATTTAACAAAAGCATTTTGGGCTCATGCTTGTGATACAGCTACATTCTTAATCAACCGTACAGGCAAGTCACGTGTTCCAGACAAAACGCCGTTTGAGTGTGGACTGGCATAAAATTTGAAAGTTTTCATCATCTGAGAATTTTTGGTTCAGAGTGCTATGTAAACGTACCGAAACAGTTCAGGGGAAATTCGATCCTAAAGCTGTTCTTGGTTACTTTGTTGGTTACGTCAATGACAAAGACGGCTATAAGGTATGGGTACCATCAAAGAATCGTGTAATGAAATCACGTGATGTTGATTTTCGTCCAGAGAAGCTCTGTACATCAAACAATACAATCAATCTTGAATTAGAAAATCACCGTGATCAAGAATGTCATTGCAAGGATGAAGATGAAGATACTAATGAAGCCAATGACACCAATGAAGGCGACAATGATATCATCCCAGTAGCAGAACCAGAACCAATACAGACCCCAGCACCTCGTCCTCCTCGTGAAATTCGTCCACCTGCAAAATTCAAGGACTACGAAGTGAGCCATCAAACTCGTCGCTCTGAGACGAATAGTGCGTCAGCATGTTTGTCAAACGCTGTCCTTGAAGATTTAGAGCCAACCAACTTCAGTGAAGCCATGAAAAGTCCTCAATCAGATAAGTGGCTGTGTGCAATGAAAGAAGAAATGGACGCATTCAGAGAGAATGACACGTGGGATCTGGTTTCATTACCTCCAGGCAAGCGTGCTATTGACAACCGGTGGGTACTCCGAGTGAAATACAAGCCCGACGGTTCAGTTGATCGATATCGCGCTCGTTTAGTCGCTCGTGGAGTGTTTCAGAAAGCAGGAATTGACTATGACGAAACTTTTAGCCCAGTAGCTCGCTATGACTCAATCCGAACCCTTATTGCAACCGCGGCTGAAGAGAATCTTGTTCTTGGACAATTCGACGTCAAGACTGCGTTTCTTTACGGCAATATCGATACTGAAATATATATGACTCAACCACAAGGTTTCGACGATGGGTCTGGTCGTGTCTGCCGTTTAAAAAGATCTCTCTATGGGCTGAAGCAATCTCCCCGTTGTTGGAACAGCAAGTTTCATTCATTCATGGAAGAAAATGGATTCACACGTTCAACTGCTGACCCATTCATTTACATTCGGAAAAGTAATGAAGACAAACTGATAGTGGCAATCTACGTTGATGATGGTCTCATAGCAGGGTCATCACAGAGTTTTGTGAAATCGTTCTTAGATTTATTGACATCTGAGTTCAAGATCAACTAGGAGACATGTTTACAAAAGCACTAAATTCAGTTAAGTTTAAAGTTATGTGCTTTAAAATTGTACTCAGAAAATAAGGTCTTGAGAGAGTCAAGATTGTTTGATTAGTGTGGTTTTTGTATTAAAGTTGTCTTTATTTTCAGATCAGTTTACGGGGGAGTGTTAAAGTATAAACTGATCCTCATTACCTGTTAGATTAACCAGCTGATCATGACAGTCTAATGTTTTGTTTGTTTACAATATTCTGGGTTCTAAGTTTTTCTAGAGTTTTCTTATACACAAGTTCTGTTCGTTTCTTTAATAAAATTACTTTCGTTTCACACACATTTCGTCTGTTAATTACTGTAAATCTCGTTTACCATCTAAAAGTGAGTTATGGGACCCGAAAGACAATAATTACCATATTAAAAATAAATAATGTCTAGTCTACCCGAATGTCTAGTCCTAGTCCTTCACCTAAACTTCCATTGCAAACAAGTATACAATCCACCTGCCAAAAACCCTTTACAAACATTTATAAATGCCTTTGTGGATAACAATTCAGGAGTTTTAACTACTCTGTAGTGGCTATTCTTTAAAATGACAATGAATGATTCTTGATTAAACATTGTTTAATAAAATAGGGCCCTTTACAGGTTATCTTTTGGGGGAATTTTGATATTTTTTATTTATATCCATGCCTTTGGTTTTCATTTATTTTCTCTTTAAATTTGTTTTTTCCATAAATAATTTTGATAATGCTTATGTATTTCTCAACAATCATTAAAAGAATAAAATAAAATAAAATATTAAAATATTAATACATGGTGGTGGCCCAATGACGACGTGGTTTTCTCCTTCTTTTTAACAGATCATTATAAATAACAATAAAAACCGAAACAGCCTTTGCCGGGTCCATTTTCTACATCGGTGTGATTGAGTGGCCCGCGCAACACGGATCACAGCCGCACAACTACGAACATGGCCCTCTGTTCCGCGCAGTTCGGCGCAGTTTTGCGCAGCGCAATATGCTTTGCGCAGCGCGGCGCAGCACGGCGCGCTCGGTGTGGAAGTACCTTTAGGCATGAACCTTTATCACACCAATGATCAGGCCGGTATTACACTATCATAGTTCTATGAAATATATCTATATCTAATAACAACTACAATTGGGATAATTTCAATTGGGATATTTTTGTCCCAGGGGACAAAAAGGGGACAATTTGGGGGGATGGTGCGCATGCGCCAATGTTGTGGTGGGTCTACAGTGGTAGTCGTCCACAGTTTTTTTTTCAAATATTATATAATCACAGTGATAGTTTCTTGTTTAATACATAGTCCTCATTTAAATTAGTTATCCGTGAACAATTAATGACAGTGTTTTGTTTGTTTTAAAGTGAGCGTGAGTGGAATCCATTCTGTGCTAAGCCTAACCTAAAATAAGGTCTAACCAAGAAACAGAAAAGCACATGTGCTACGCTCAACCGCTCCAGCAGCCGCGCGCCTTATCAGTCAGCTGTATGACGCTGCTGACACTGGCGCCGTAGCCTAGTGGATAAGGCACCAGACTTCTACGTCCTAAGTCGGCAGTTCGAATCCTCTATCTGAAAAGTTAATTTTTGAAACTTGAATATCTACACACTTTAAACTTTAAACAGCAAGCAGTTCCAACGTTCACCACTGGATAGTGTGGGTAGTACGATACTGTCTTAGTTTCCTCACGCTTTAGCTGTTATAATAAAATTGATAAATTCATATCCTTTTATCTATTGACATGTCTCTACAAATAGAGTTAAAAAAAATGGAAAGCCTAACATTTTATATAAAAACCAGAAATACAGAGAAAGTTACACAATTAAGAGTGGAGAAATTGTTTGTCGATGTCTTGGGCGCAACTGTGGAACTACTATCAGAACTGACTCGGGGAGGACTAAAGTAACTGAGACCAATAATAAACACTCAGGTCCACACAAAATCACCATGAGGACGTTATCTTCCCCTCAGCCGTCTCCCAAGACTAGCGACATCGCTCCCGTCACGCCGAAGGTGACCGCGTCAACCGCGGCTGAGAGCGCGCCGTGTCGCGTCGCGGCCGCGTCAACCGCGGCTGAGAGCGCGCCGTGTCGCGTCGCGTCCGCGTCGACCACATCTACTGCCACTCCGCTCACCTTGCACTCGTCAGAGTCTGCTTGTTCGACACCTCAACATTTAACGGCTCTATGTTCAACCATAACGCCAATCGCATCGACTCCTACTATTTCGGAAGTTATTAAGGAGAATATTCAACTGAAAGACAGTATAAAAAGTTTAGAAAAGAGGGTTGAAGTAGTTTTAAATCACTCAATTGAGTCTGACACTCGACTTCTAGAATTTACCAATGAAATATTTCCAGAAAACAGTTCTTCGACATCACAAATACAACGAAGTTTCTCAGACTGTGGTGTACAGTGTGATCCTCCAATTGGTTGCTTAAATCCTCTTTGTGCTGAAAACTCAGAACTTATAAAAAGATTAAAAACATCCATCGAGGTGCTGGAGGCAGAAATCACCTGGCTTAAATCTGAAAGCAAAAACAAGAACCCAAGAGACACGTCAGAATGTCATCCTACTTCTAAAAATGACGCTTGGACCGTCGTAAAAAAGAAAAATAGTAACTTGATTACAAAGAATAGATTTGACGTCATTCAACCAAACGAAACAAGTACCAAAACAGACCAAATTAATAAAACTAATATAAACAATCAAAAAGTAAACAAACGAATCAAACGACGGAAAAGCAAAAAGAAAATAGTACACGAAAATAGATCATTCGACCTGGCATCTCCATCTTTACCTAAGTCCCCAGTAATACGCCTTGAGATTGATAGCCACGGTCGTCATATGGCGGGACTGTTACAAAACATACTGCCTTCCAGAATTAAAGTCAGTGGAATCTGTAAGCCCGGAGCTAAGCTGAAAGAAGTTATTTCTGGCGATCCACCTCCACCAAGAAGCTGCTGTATCATCATAGCTGGTACCAACGATGTAGCCGCCGGTGAACCACACAATATTTTCGAACATCTCGAACAACGTGTGGTTGGCCGTCTGAGAACTTCTAAAGTCATCCTATCCACACTTCCACAAAGGCACGATCTTCCCGCGCAACATTCAGCAAATGAACAAATCACCTTAGCAAACTCCTATATTCAAGGGTTATGTAAGCGGCATGCAGATTTGGAAATATTTGAATTCAACGAAATTGGCAGAAGGTTTTTTACTCGCCACGGGCTACACCTATCCAACAAAGGCAAGAACTTACTAGCAAACCTATTGCGCAAAGTACTCTTAAAAGCAAGCGGAGCGGAGTGCACCTCTCCATCTACGCAATCTCCAGCACAACCCTCGATTGTACCTACTTCAGCGGATCCATCTGATGCAGAGCCAATAGTCCTCCCCTACGAGAACTTCGCCGACGCAGTGAAACGAACACCACCTGCTTCGGACAAGACCACATACACTCCCAATATGACAAAGGACAATACAGCTTTTTTAGAAGAAGGGCTTGTGATAGTTCCGGCCAGAGTGAATCAGAAAAATATAAGTTAAATATATTACATCAGAATATACAGATTGCCACCAACAAATCCTTGGAGTTGGATATCCTTTGTGAGGATCTCAGGCCCGATGTTTTAATTCTGTCAGAATTTGGGTTTAATGAAACAAAATTTTATTTTCCGAAATTCCAAATTATGTTTTGGGGGATTATTTCATTCGGCCAAACATTAAGTGGGGGGGAGTTGCTTTATTTTTGAAACGCAACATCTATATCTATCTATCTATCTATTCTATATATATAATACGTGATGCCCTTTTTTTGTTAACACTACTCCTCCCTTATTTCTGGACCAATTTTACAGTTTGAGGTGTCAAAAGAATGGTCTCAGTTCGTAGTTTTGCAATAAGGTTTTAGATTTTTGATATTTTAATTCTGAAGCTCACGGGAAGCACTCAAAGTTCAATTTTTGTCCATAAGATTAACATGGGGAACAATTTATATTGAATTGCTAAATAAAACAGCTGTTGATAGTTAAACAAACAAATACATATGTTAAAAGCTGAATAGATGAAAATGAACTGGTACTGAAATATCAACATAATTTCAATAGGAGTGTCTAATCTGATCTTTTAACCTTTTCTCACAATGTAGCTGGTAGATTTTGCTTGAAGGTTTTATTAACGCGTATTTGGGCACAAAAATAAATTTCGTAACTTAACCCTAGAAAAATTGATTTTTGTTTACGAAAACAATTTTGGAAATTGAAATTTTTCACATGGGCCTTATTGGTCGTCCGACTGGTATTGAAACAATAATGAAAGGTAACAAATAATAAAATGGATCACTTAATTTGTGTGCATGGGTTTTCAAACCCATGCAACTATATAGCTATTTCAAACCCATAAACTATAAGGAAAAGGGATAGTTGGTTGTAAGTGCAATAACCTTTTTATTTACTATTATAGGATAAACATGTTTTAAGCAGAACGCTACACATATTATTCATTATACATAAAATTCATACTATAGAAACCAATAACACAAACATGAATCTCAGAAAAACGAATAAAACTTCAGCCATTTATCATAGAACATAATTTTATGAAAATCATATTAAATATAACTATAACTATACCAAAATTTACAATAACCTTCCTATACTGAAATTAAGAATATGAATTCAGACACATTTAAGAAGACATTAAGAAGATATATTATTGATAAGAGCATTTATTCAATGGAAGACCTTTACAATATAAAATAAGAAATTATGAATTTTAAATTAATTTTTGGTTTATAGATAAGTTAATGATGTATAGGCTAATGCAATTCCTTAATTGTCAGCCGAATAAATGTTGATTGATTGATTAAAAAACCTGTGTAAAAGGCAACATTTAAAAGCTTTTTACCTCCAGTATAGAAAACACGTTTATTACAAAAATGGTTTTTATAAAGAGAAATTTTAACCAAAATAAAAATGCCACTAAAAACAAAATGGACCACACCAACAAAGATGAAGATTCTCTTAATTTTTGTGATTTCTTTATTTAAATTTTGTAATGTCATGGAGAGTTAAGTTAAAGAGGATTTAGACATAAATAGTAATGTGGACTCATTCACTATGTCATTGACTACCTCATACAGTAGTACAGTATTACAAAAACAGCCGCAGTGAGTTATAACTCATACTGGACCGGGGAGTGATGGAATGTTGATTATTTTTCTGTTATCATTTACGTTTTATGTTTGATGAACTATGTGGATCCAACATCTGTGAATTTATTCAAAATTTTATAGGAGGGTTAAGACAAAGACCCTAAGACATATCGGAAAAAGAACAACTACGTAATCTTAGATAATTCAGACCTAAAAGAACGAGCATCACATCTCAAAACTATCACATTGGGAAGTTGGAAAATTGGTAATGAAGATCGATCGATGAAACACCAATAATGTACTATCTGATTTTCACTATAATGAAATTTTTTTCAAAGTATTACCATGGAGCAAAGTTTGATCACCAGGTACCCTAATAAATGCAGCGCATTGCGCTGCACAGGTACCCCTAGTCTATATATATATACATATATACTGTATATACAGGGTGAACAACTTAACTGTGCCACCATTGGCATATCCTAAACTATGAGATTTAGAGAAAACTTTAAATGGGGAACATCACCTATTTTGTTAAGGCAATAAAAAATATGAATTTCATTTTCTTCTAAATGGTCGCCATTTTCCAATATGGCGGCCAATTTTAAAATTTCTTATGCGACACCCTATATTTTATGGTGTTTTTCAAATGTACATGTAATTTTAAAATCTTTTTATTCCTTAACATTTTTCTCTAAACCTAACGGTTAGGGAGCTACAGGTAATTAAAGTTCATTTTTAGTTCAATAAGAATAACATGGGCCAAACTTTAACTGTCTATAACTCCGAAACCATTCAGTAAAATAAAAAATGCTCAAGAATAAAAATGTCTTAAAATTATGTTTGAAGAACATTTTACACATAAAAATGATCATTTACGCATAAATTAACTTACTTCCAATATGACGGCCAAAAAATAAAAGTTAATAAAAATTTATGTTATTATGAAAAAAATGGCATTAAAACATAATTTAAGACATTTTTATTCTTGAGTATTTTTTATTTTACTGAATGGTTTCGGAATTATGGACAGTTAAAGTTTGGCCCATGTTATTCTTATGGATATAAATTTGAACTTTAATTAACTGTAGCTCCCTAACCGATAGGTTTAGAGAAAAATGTCAATGGATAAAAATGTTTTAAAATTACATGTACATTTAAAAAAACACCATAAAATATAGGTTGTCCCATAAGAAATTTTAAAGTTGGCCGCCATATTGGAAAAGGCGGCCATTTAGAAGAAAATGAAATTCATATTTTTTATTGCCTTAACAAAATAGGTGATGTTCCCCATTTAAAGTTTTCTCTAAATCTCATAGTTTAGGATATGCCAATGGTGGCACAGTTAAGTTGTTCACCCTGTATATATATAACTCGCCTACGGCTCGATGGGGGCTCCGCCCCCATGACCCCTTAGGGGGTTGCCCGTATTTGTTA
This sequence comes from Neoaliturus tenellus, assembly GCA_030545055.2. Taxonomy (NCBI): domain Eukaryota; kingdom Metazoa; phylum Arthropoda; class Insecta; order Hemiptera; family Cicadellidae; genus Neoaliturus; species Neoaliturus tenellus. Next base: position 138,851,865 of record CM061532.1, on the reverse strand, counting down.
ATTGCCCTAAGTCTTTAAGTACTGAATAGGCTCGTTGGGGCCTCCACCCCAACGCTATCCTCGTCTTCGCTGACTTAGTTTAATTAGAAAGTCTAAATCATTTAAGATATTCTCTTGATATTTAAAGTTTAAATTGATACTTTTGAATTATATATTTTATGAAAAGCTCGGGTTATGTGTGTGTAGCTGAATTTCAGGCATCTATGTGCCATAACAGTAAACGAAAAGCATTCAAATAGATCAATTTTGTTGAAAGAAATTAGATTTTGTGAAAGTACGCTCCTTTTTGAGGGTGAAGGGGGTGAGATACGCCAAAGTGTCACAGGACAAAACTTGTAGGACGTCTATAATGTAATTAAGTATTGGCATACTATATTACATATATCGATGAAGAGGTATATTTACCAGGTTAAATCGAATTACAAACACTTTACATGAAAAAATGTTAAGAATTTTGTGATTTTACAATTTTTTGGGACTAAACTTCGATAGAAATTGGAAAAAAGCTACTACTATAGAAATAACCTGTTGAGGTCATTATAGAAATAGAAATTCATGCATATATGTTGCATATTAGTAAAGAAAAATATCAAAATTTCTCATTTTTTGAAGAATTTTAGAAATTTTGAAAGTAAGCCCATTTTTAAGGGTGAAGGGAGTGAGATACGGCAAATTTCACCGGAATAAACTTGTAGAGCGTCTATAAAGGAATATCATAAGTGCAAAACATATAACGAAATGGCAATACATTTACTGGGTTAAAGTGAATTACAAACACTTTACATGAAAATAAAATTAAGAAATTTGTGGTTTTACACTTTTTTCTACTAAAATTTGATTGAAATTGGCAAATAACTACTACTATACCTTTCAAGTTGATAAGTAAATAACCTCAAACCTTTCAAGTTGATTCACGCATTGTTTACACCAGTTTGCACACACGATAGCATCACAGAATACGAAACCAAAAGCCAAAGACCTCTGAACTGTTTGTGGAAATTATGTGTAACTTGAATATGTATATATATTTCAATGTAGTTTAGTTAGTCGTTATTGTTGTTTTTATTTCATAATTTATTTTGTTAATTCTTTGGATATTTATTTCATGCTGAATCTACGTAGCTGTAATCAATAGAGTATTTAAACTTTAGGTGCCTGCCACTGCCGCCTTAGATTTTTTTTTGCATTTTATAGACTTTTGATAGTACAAAAAAAGAAAAAAAGAACTGTGTGTTAAAAAATACAAGAATGTACACTTTTTGTTACCACTGGACCTCGCCGACAAGTTTTTTATAAAACTTGGTGAGGCCATGCATGCTTGTAAAAACGAAATAAACTTATTTGAATTTGAATAGAAATATCTTTTTGAGATCATAATATGTACAGAATTACATGCATCCATGTTCCATAATAGTAAATAAAAATATCAAAATAGCGCAATTTTTGTGAAAAAATTTTTTGAAATTTTGAAAGTACGCTCCTTTTTAAGGGTGAAGGGGGGAGATACGGAAAAATTTCACATGACCAAACTTGTACACCGTCTAAAATAGAATACAATAATGGAAAAACATATATCAATATTGTTCTATATTTACCAGATTAAATCGATTTACAAACACTATACATGAAAATTTTTCAAGAATTTTGTGTTTTTACGATTGTATTGGACTAAACTTAGATTGAAATCCTCCAATGAATGCTACTATAGTTAGACCTATATTAGGGCATAATATGTGCAAATTTTCGTACATCCATGTGCCATAATAGTAAATAAAAATATTAAAATAGCGCAATTTTTGTTAACGAATTTTCAAATTTTTGAAGTACGCCCCTTTATAGGGGTGAAGGGGATGAGATACGGTAAAATGTCACAGGACCTAACTTGTAGAACGTTTAATTCCCAACTAACGATTTTCCCTCAGATTTGAGCTAGGACCTCTCGTTCAAAAGTTATAGCCAAAATAGGAAACCCTTACATATTCAGATTACTCATGTAATCCCTTTTTATTTTTTTGAGGGGGTTAAAATTTGAAATTTTCCAATTTGGGATTTTTTTCTTTGGTTCTAAGATACAAGTAGTGTGTTTCAAATTTCTAGCTCATCCGGAAGTCCAAAATACTTTGTATACATGATCAGTCAGTTTCACATCGGGTTGTATAGTTATTAGACTCGCCTACGGCTCGATGGGGGCTCCGCCCCCATGCCCCCATTTTGGGTTGCCCCGAATTCGTTAATTGTTCTAAGTCTTAAGAACTGAACAGGCTAATTAAGATCTCCACCCCTAACTCTATCCTTATCTTCGCTGACTTAGTTTAATAGTTCAGGAAGTCTAAAACATTTAAGATATTCTCTTGATATTCAAACCTTAAATTGATACATTTCTTTTATATTTTATATTTAATGCTCATGGTATGTGTGTAGCTAAATTTCAGGCATCTAATTGTCATAACAGTAAATACAAAATGTAAAAATAACTCAATTTTTGTGAAAGAATTTTGAACATGCACCAGTTTTTTGTGAAGAGAGTGAAATGCTACAAAATCTTAAGGGCCGAGCTTATAGAGAATCTAAAAATAATATAATGCTGACAAAAAGTATATCGGTATGGCAGTACCTTTACCGGGTTTAAAAAAATCACAAAAAACTATACATAAAACAGGTTAATAATTTAGTATTTACACAGTTTTTTTACTAACCTTGGATTGAAATCGGCCTTTGGCTGCTTCTAAAGTAAGAACTAGATATATGCAGAGTGTATACAAAATTTGAGGCATGTATGTGTCATAATAGTAAACGATAAATATTGAAATAGAGTAATTTTGTTGAAAGAATTTCGATATTGTGAAAGTACGCCTCTCTTTACAGGTGAAGGGGGTGAGATACGGCAAAATTGCTTAAGACCGAACTTGTAGAGCGTCTAAAATAGTATATAATAATGGCAAAACAAATATCAATATTGCAGTATATTTGGCAGAATAAAGTAATTTACAAACACTTAACACAAAAAAAATTTAAGAATGTTGTGTTTTTAAAAATTTGTTTAGCCTTAATTATAATTGAGATTGGTCAATGGCTACTACTGTGGTAAGATCTAGTTGAGACCATAATATGTACTAAAGTTCAAGAATCCGTGTTCCATGTTAGTAAACAAAAAATATTAAAATAACCAAATTTTGAAAGTATGCCCCTTTTTAAGGGTGAATTCAATGTGATACGGAAAAATTTCACAAGACTAAAGTTGTAGAGCGTCTAATTCCTGGCTATGAATTTTCCCTCAGATTCGAGATAGGACCTCTCGTTCAAAAGTTACAGTGTATTTAGAAAAGCCTTACATAGTGTAGATTTTACCATGAAAAAATAATTTTTTAAGGAGGTTAAAATTTGAAAATTCAATGTTTTGGGATTTTCTATTTGTATTGACCATACAAACTACGTGTGTACCAAATTTCAAGTTTCTAGCTCATCCGGACTAAAATTACGATTTCTCTATTGGACCAGAACCCACTATTTGCCACTACTTATGTTCACGAAATTGGGAAAAATTGAAAAATGTATTTTTTGAGTAAACGGCAAGAGATACGGCAAAATATGTAGGAATCAAGACTCCAAAGTTATAAAAAGATTCCCTAAAATCCGAATAGGAACTTACTAAAAGTATGTAAATTGGTAACACCAGCCCCGACAATAGCTGAATTCATATTTTTAATAGTCTCTTAAAAGAAGGTAAGGCCCCCAATTTTAAGTTTTCGGTAACTATTTTGGTCCTGTAATAAATCTGTTTTGAGAGCTAATGTGTAGAGATACGGCAAAATGTTCTGAAAACTGTAAGCCATTAATAAAATATTTCAGTCATATTCAGCAACATTTTTTGATAGGACCAATCGTTTTGTCAGTAGAGTGGAAAAACTGAAAACGCGATTGCACCAAAATTAGTCTGGAGATTTTCGAAAATTGGTGCGATGTACGACAAAAAGTCACAGGACCAAAATCGTAGTTCATCAAATTCAGTACCGTAGTAGTCTCAAATCTATGAAAGGCCTACCCATTTAGCCGCTAGAGCTGAAATACTAAAATTACGATTTCTCTAGTTGGCCAAAAGCCACTACTTATTAATCACAAAACGGGGAAAAAGTGAAAAATGTATTTTGAGAGTAAACGGAAAGAGATACGGCAAAGTATGTTACAAAAATTGTAGATATTAAAAAGACCTAAAAAGTTGTCATTTAAACATTTTTGCAGGACAAACCATTTAGTCGATAGAGCAATAAATATAAATAAAAATTTCACAAAAGTCAGTTTGGAGGGTTAACGGTGCGATGTACGACAAAAAGTCAAAGGACCAAAATTGTAGATCATCCAATTCCCTATCGTAATATTGCCCTCAGATTTCAAATAAGACTAATCGTTAGGGCGCTAGAGCTGAAATACTAAAATTACGATTTCTCTAGTGGACCAGAACCGGTATTTTCCCACTACTTACGATGACAAAATCCGAAAATGTGAAAAATGTATTTTTTAAGCAAACGAGAAGAGATACGTTTGACAGCTAAAGCTGAAATACTTAAATTACGATTTCTCTAGTGTCCCAGAACTGGTGTTTTCCCACTACTTACGTTCACAAAATCCGGAAAAAGTAAAAAATGAATTTTGTGAGTAAACGAGTAGAGATACGGCAAAATACGTAAGGGGCAAAATTGTAGATATTAAAAAGATCTATCGAAATAAACCTTAAGAAAATTTTTACGGCCATCCGTTTAGTCACTAGAGCCCAAAAACCGAAAACGGCATTTCATTAAAAACGCTCTGGAGGCTTAACGGTGCGAGATACGATAAAAAGTCAAAGGACCGAAATTGTAGAAAATTAAATTCCCTATAGTAGTATTGTTCTCAGATTTTAGATAGGACGAAGCGTTTGGCCGCTAGAGCCAAAAAACTAAAATTACAATTTCGGAAGTCCGCCATTTTGAATTTCTTTTAGTAGGTTAAAACTAAAAATCTGCAAGTTTAAGATTTTATCCTTAGCATTGCCCACTCAGGCTAGACGTATGCCAAATTTCAAGTCTCTAGCTTAAATAGTTATGTCAAAACTTCGTATCCCATATAAGTGAGTGAGTCAGTTACACATAGGGCTGTATATATTATAGACTCGCCTACGGCTCGATGGGGGCTCCGCCCCCATGCCCCCTTGTTCGTTCCCCCTAATTCATTAACGTCTCATGGGTTGAAAAAATACAGATCAAAGTTCAAATTTTGTCTCAACGTAGGGTTTGGTCCAAAGGTTAACAAAACCCCTAAGGTTAATCTAGGGAGAATTATTTGCAGGATTCCTAGCTATAGGTGTAACAAATACGATAATTACTAAATTATGACAATGACTAAACTTGTATTAAAATTGACTTATGGCTTTTACTATATTATGACCTAGTTGAAGTTATAATATGTACTAAATTTCAAATATCTAAGTACCATAATAGTAATTTTAAAGTTTTAGGATAGCACCATTTTCGGTGAAAGAACTTTACAATTTAGAAAGTACGCCCCTATTAACGGGTGAAGTGGTGAGGTGCAGCTAAATTTCATAAGACTAAATTTTCAGAGTGTCTAAAATAAAACGTAACACTGGCAAAACATGTATCGATATTGCAGTATATTTGGCAGATTGACGTAAACTACTAACACTTTACATGAAAAAAACTTCAAGTTTTTACCATGTTTTTGGACTTAACTTTGAATGAAATCGGAAAATAGCTGATACTATTGAAAGAACGGTTGACGTCGTAATATGTACTGAATTTCAAGCATCTATGTGCCAGTATGGTAAAAAAAAACTTATTAAATCAACAAGACTTTTGTGAAAAGATTTCAAAATTTTGAAAGTACGCCCATTTTAAAGGGTTAAGGGGGTGAGATACGGCAAAGTTTCACTAGACCAAACTTGTAGAGCAAATAGAATAGAAGGTAATTATGTCAAAACTCAAATTGATTTTGCAGTATATTTGGCAGATTAAAGTAAATTACAAACACTATACATGAAAAAAATTTTAAGGATTTCGTGTTTTTTAAAACTTTTTTAGGCATCAACTTTGATGGAAATTGCCCACTGGCTTTTACTATAGTTAGATTTCATATGTACTAAAGTTCAGGCACATATCTGCCATAATAGTAAATAAACAATATTAAATAGCATATTTTTTGGAAATGAATTTAGAAATTTTGAAAGGACACCCCTTTTAAGGGTGAAGGGAGTGAGATGTGGCAAAACTACACCGGAATAACTTATATAGAGCGTCTGATTTGTCCGCTCTGACGCCATGAATTTTCCCTCAAATTTTAGGTAGGACCTCTCGTTCAAAAGTTACGACCTGCAATGTCGTGGTTTTACAATTATTTTGGACTGAAATTAGATTAAAACTGGCCAATGGCTGCTACTATAGTATGACCTAGTAATTTTAGACGTCCATGTGCCACAATAGTGAATAAAATATTGAAATAACTTAATTATTGTGAAAGAATTGTGAAATTTGAAAGTACGCCCCTTGTAAGGGTGAAGGGGGTGTAATACGGAAAAATGTGTGAGGACCAAATGTGTAGACCGTCTAAAATATAATACAATAATTGAAAACGTACATCGATATAGTACTATATTTACCAGATTTAAGTCAATTACATACACACTATACGTTAAAAATGTTGAGGATTTCGTGTTATTACGAGTTTTTTTTTTTTGTCTAAAATTAGGTTGAAATCGGCCTATGAATGCTATTATAGTTAAACCTATATGAGGTCATAATATTTACTGAATTTCAGACATCCATTTGCCTTAATAGTAAATAAAAAATATTAAAATAGCGCAATTTTCGTGGACGAATTTTAATATTTTGAAATTACGTCCACTTTTAAGTGTAAAGGGGATGAGATACGGGAAAATGTCAAAGCACGAAACTTGTAGACCATCTAAAATAAAGTACAATAATTTAAAAATATCTTTCAACGTAGCACCATATTTACCAGATTTAAGTAAATTACAAACACTTTACATGGCAAAATTTTAAAGATTTCGTGTTTTTACGATTTTCTTTTAGCTAAACTTAGATTGAAATTGGCCAATGAATGCTACAATAGAAAGGCCACTATTGGGGAATTATATGTACTAAAGTTCAGATATCTATTTGCCATAATGGTAAATAAAAAAATAAAAAATAGCGCAATTTTTGTGACGAAATTTTGAAATTTTGGAAGTACGCCCCTTTTTAAGGGTGAAGAGAGTGAGATACAGTAAAATATCATATGACCTAACTTGTAGAGCATTTGATTCCCAACTAACGATTTTCCCTCAGATTTAAGGTAGGAACTCTCGTTCAAAAGTTACAGAGAAAATAGAAAACCCTTACATATTCAAATTTTTTATTTCTACCCTTTTAATTTTTTTGGAGGGGTTTAAATGGAAAATTGGTGGATTTTAGATTTTTCCCGATGGTTTCTGAACAATAGCCACCTACATGCCGAATTTCAAGTTTGTAGCATAATTAGAAGTGGTCAAACATTTTGATTCTTGTGAGTGAGTGAGTTACACATCCGGGTGTATAGTTATTTAGATATGTGATGCCCTTTTTTTGTGAAAAACACTACTCCTCTCTTATTTCTGGACCAATTTTAAAGTTTGAGGTGTCAAAAGAATGTTCTCAGTTCGTAGTTTTGCAATAAGGTTTTATATTTTTTAGATTTTAATTCTGAAGCCCACGGGAAGCCTTTAAAGTTCGTTTTTTTGTCCATAAGATTAACATGGGGAACAATTTATATTGAATTGCAAAATAAAACAGCTGTTGATAGTAAAACTAACAAACATATGTTAAAAGCTAACTGGATAGAAGCAATTGAATAACTTGTACTGAAATATCGACACAATTCAATATTTTAATATGAGGAGTGTCTATTGTGTGGATTACCTTTTCCTCAAAATGATGTTGGTATATTTTGCTTGAACTTTGTATTTAGGTGTATTTGGGCACAAAAATAAGTTTAGTAACTTAACCTAAAAAAAAAAATAATTTTCTTGTACAAAAACAAGCTTGGAAATTAAAATTTTTGACGTGGTTCTTAAATCAGAATGGTATTGAAACAACAACGAAAGTTAACAAAAATTAAAATAGAACATCTAATGTTTGCACATGGGTTTTATAGTTTTATAGGTTTTAATGTTTTAAGGGTTTTAAACTGCTGTGAACCAAGAAAAGGGATAGTTGGTTGTTAGTGTAAATTTCATAACCTATTTACCGTGATATTCTATAACAAATTTAATCCAGAATGCTACACATACTACAACACCTGTTTAAAAGAGACCACGTTAAAAAGTTTTTTTTTCTCCTGTAAAGATAACACGCTTCTTGCAAAAATGGTTTGTATTGTAAAGTGAAACCTAAACCAAAATATAGACATCACATTAAACCAAAATGTGCCACACCAACAAAGATGTAGATTTTAATTTTTTTTCTTAATTTAAATTCTATAATGCCATAAAAAGTTAAGTTTAAGAGGATTTAGTCTGTTAGGCTATAAATAGTATAGTCGTGTTGGAATATCCACTGTGTCGACTACTAACTCATGCATTACCAGAAAACAGCCGCAGTGAGTGGATGCTGCATAGCTCATGCAGAATTTTTTTACTGTTGTCATTTACGTTATTTGTATGATGAACTATCTAGATCCAACATCTGTGAATTAGTTCTAAATTTAATGTGAGTTTTTAGGCAGAGGCTCTAAGACAAATCAGCATAAGAACCATTACTTAAACCTAGCTAATTTTGTACATAAAACACCAAATCACAACACTATCACAGTGTAAGTTAGATAAGTATTACAGATAATTATTGATGAAGATGGATTGATGAAATACCAATATGGTGTAATTTGATTTTTGCTACGATTAAATTTTTAATGAAAGTAACTCGGTAAATTACCATAAACAAGGTTTGATCACGAGGTACTCTGGCTAAAAGCAGCGCATTGCGCTGCACGGGTCCCCTAGTTAAATTCAAATCTTTGTCAATGAAGTCATCAGTCGAAAAACATTTTGAAATTGCGGGGGTTAAAATCTTTACATTGGGTGGGGAATCTCTTTTTATTTATGGGTTGTACCGCTCCAATGACGGTAACAAAAATATCTTCTTTCAAAAATTAGAACAATTCTTGCAACAAGTAAGTCACCGCTAAAAATCAGAAGTTTTTGTTGGCTGGTGACTTCAATATTGATGTTTTAAACACCCAGGACAACAAAACCAAATCTTTTCGGGAAACTTTAAGGGGTTTTGGGTTAAAGTGGTCTGTGAACTCGCCCACCAGAGTGACACAAACTTGCAAACAGCCATAGACAACGTTGTTTCGAACATCGCTGATTTGAAAGTCTCGGTCTTATCCACAGCCATGTCTGACCACTTTGCTCAACTCGTCACTGTTGAAAGCAGTACACCACTCCATCTCCAGTGTACAGTCAATAGCAGAAGGGACATAAGGCCCGCAAACGTTTCTCTTTTAAATAAACATCTTGAAAAGGAAAAATGGGACTGCTTCGAAAGAAAACCTTGTGCTAACACTTTTTTTGATTCTTTTAGTAATTACTTAAACTTCTATCTTGACTCTTTTTGTCCCATGAAACCATGCAAATCGAACCAAAGGTTCAATAAAAACCCTTGGATCACTAAAGGTATTTTAGTGTTCAGGGAAAATTTGAAACACTATTGGAGGCAGTTACAATCAACCAAGAACCCTGAATTTAGACTTTTTTACAATTCATACAAAAAAATATACAGAAAAGTCCTAAGGGCTGCTAAAAGTTATGAAGTAAATAAAAAATTAAAAAATTCAGAGAATTTCTCAAAGCAAGCATGGTCTATTATTAATAGCAACAAGCTGTCTGTTCAAAAACCACTAATATCCCAACTGGAGGTGGAGGGAAGGATTGTCCGGGAGCCGCTGGAGGTAGCAAGTGTTCTTAACACATTTTTCGCAAATGTGGGCGACACCAGCCTCACACTCGCTCCTCCGGTGGCGCCTGGTCAGTTCATGTGTCCAGCCGAAACGATGTTTTTGAGTGATGTTACTGAGCGGGAGGTGTCAAAGGCCATTTGTGATCTGAGGGCGAAGAAGTCGGCTGATGTCAACGGCATGTCTACTTGGCTTTTGAAAAAATGCCACAATGGCATCGTGGGTCCCCTCACTCAATCAATCAACATTTCTTTCCAATCAGGCATTTTTCCAGGTTGCAAAAGTGATTCCCATTTTCAAAAAGGGAGATTCACAGCAACCAAACAACTACAGGCCCATCTCAATCCTGCCGGTGCTCAGCAAAGTCTTCGAAAATTATTCATGCGCAGGATGCTAAATTTTTTTATGAATTCCAAATTTTGTCAAACGAACAGTTTGGTTTCAGAAAAGGCAAATCGACTGTTGACGCAATCATCCGCCTGGTGGAAATGATTGTGAGATATATGGATGATCACAAAATGACATTAAGTGTCTTTCTCGATCTGTCCAAGGCGTTTGATTGTGTGGACCACAACACACTCCTTGACAAGTTGTGGCATTGTGGAGTGCGTGGCTTAGCACATTCGTGGTTGAGATGATACCTCTCCTCAAGGTCACAACAAGTTCAGGTCAACGGAGTCATTTCACATACAACCACTTTGAGATATGGAGTCCCTCAGGGATCGATTCTCGGCCCCCTGTTATTCTTGGTGTATGTGAACGATCTCAATTCTGTCATTCCAAAAGGACGAATTGTCCAATACGCGGACGACACGACTCTGTTTCAGTTCACACAAAATTGAAGAAATCGAAACTTTTTCATTTGAAGGGCTCAATTCATGCATTCAGTATTTTGAAAACCAAAACCTCAAAGTAAATCCTTCAAAATCAAACTGCATGGTATTTGGAGGCAGCACCGCTCTAAATACATGTAGTCCAACTGCAATGATTGACGATACAGTCATTGACGAAGTTGGTTTCACAAAATTCCTCGGAATGCTTGTTGATGATGAGCTTACATGGACTGAACATGTGGACAGTATATGTAAGAAAGTCTCTTCAGGAATATACTTGCTTAGGAGGCTTTCTGAACACTGTCCAACTGAGTTATTGCTTATGGATGATCACGGTCTGATTCAATGCCACTTTACTTATGGTATTGCTCTATGGGGTGGCTGTTCACAGAAAAACTTCAACCGTGTTTTCATTCTTCAGAAAAAAGCCATACGGATCATAGCAAGTCTCAAATTTAGAGAGTCGTGCCGAGATGCCTTCAGGGAACTAGAATTGCTAACATTGGCTGAGCTGTACATCCTACACACTGCACTCTTTTGCAAGTTCAAAAGCAACCTGATTCAGGGCAGTGATGTGCACGATTACACCACAAGGTCTAGTAATGTGTACAGGACAGCGCAGCGCAGGTTGGCGAAAATGGCGTGCCTACCCTCTCTGGCGGGTGTTTCATTTTTGAATAAAGTTCCAGAAGGCATTCGAAATGAAAATTCGGAATCAAAGTTCAAATAAAAATTAAGATGCTATTTAGCGTCGTCCGTGTTCTATTCGGTGGACGAGTTCATGAACCACAACTCAGGGGAGACATCGGCCTGAGTCCTTTTATAATTTTCAATGGTGATCTCTGGCTGGTACTTTTTCAACTATGTTTTTTACACTATGAGTGTGTGTTTATTTTCCTAATGTTTGTTGACGCATGCTATGCAATACTTGTATTGTCCTACAGCAATAAAGAATTTATTTATTTATTTATTTATTTATTTCACTCCTTTCCTACGCGAAGTGTCATTGATCTCTTGTCTAGCTGTACGAGGGACTGTCGTTAAACCTCCCCTCTCGGGGTACAACATGGTGTCGTGGCCCGCCTCAAGCGGCAGCGACGACACGATGTCGTACCCCCACAGAGCAGGTATGGTGCGGCCGCAGGTAAAATTGGCTACGACGACATGTTGTCGCTTTACCCAAAATATTCACCGAGGGTCGTGCGGTCATTTGTTAGTGTTTCCTCTGCTTGTCGAAAATGCTGGTGTTGATATGCCAATGCAATATCGTCTGAATATATAAATTTTAAGGACCGAGTTACAGGAATGTCGGCAGTATACACATTAAAGAGCAGTGGGGCGAGCACTGACCCTTGTGGCAGGCCATCCTTTAGTTGCCTAAACGTACTTTCCCTGCGTCCCAGATATACTTTTATCATCCTATTGTAGAGCATTTAGTTGAGGAGACGCAACAAGAAAGGGCAAGGAATAAGGTCGTAAAATTTAACTAGGAGGCCTTTTCTCCAGACAGTGTCATATGCTGCAGTCAGATCTAAAAAAAAACCACAGAGGTTTTCAGTCTTCGCTCAAACCCATCCTCAATGAAAGAAGTCAGAGCCAAAACCTGGTCACAACAGTTGCGACCAGGCCTAAATCCAGCTTGTTCGACAGGGATGCTGGCATTGAGAATAGGGAGGGTTCTGTTATAAATCAACCTCCCTAGCAGCTTATAACAAACACTTAAAAGAGCTATAGGCCGATAACTTTCAGGCAGTTTTGGATCTTTGATCCGGGCTTCAGGATAGCTATGATTTTGGATTTTCTAAATATCCCAAGCATGTCGCCGGTTTTCAGAGTGGTGTTAAAAACTTCAAGAAGCCACTGTCTAGCCTTGTTAACTGAGTGTTTTATAAACTCCCGGAAAATGTCATCCAAGCCTGCTGCTTTGCCAATTGGCATCGCATCAATCGCCACTTCCAGCTCGTCGTAAGTGAAGGGTCTAGAGACTTCCAAGGGTGCTTGCCGACTCTCCTTTATCTCATTAAGCTTGGAATTCATTTTTTTTGTCTGTAGACGTACGCATAGGTTTTGAAAGTACGGAAAGGCGTTTTGCAATTTCACGAGGGCTAGGCTGTGTGTTTTTCACTTGATTTACCAGTCGAGAGTTTCCTGAGCAGAGACCAAGCTTTCCGACTACTTTTGGTGAAGTTCAGGTTCTCGACAGTTTTTACCCACTTCTCTCTCCTGGAGTTGTCGAGAGAGTTAAGGAGTTGGTCAGCTACATCTCTGTCAGCAGTGTCTGTAAACTCACTGTAAAGGTCTTCGCACTCTTGACTCCATTCTGGTATGTATTCTTTTCTAAAACCTCTTGGGATTGCCGCCTTAGCGGAAGACAGGACAAGGCGTGTGAACCGATCATAGTTTTTTTTTATTTTAGAGGGGATGAACCTGAGGCCGCTATCAATTGTTACAGTACGGTCTCTCATTTGTCGTGACGAATAATAATTATAACTTAGAATAGTTTTATTTTTCCATATTTATTAAATAGTACTTTTTGTCTTTAACGTTTACCCGCGGAGCTCGGCTCTGTTCGGCATACATCGTTTAGCACAGTCAGCTATCACGTCGCTTCGGCCGAGCGGCCAATCGGAAGCGACCTGATCGCAAGACAAGTGGGGGACTGGAGACAATAGAAGGTGCAGCGGCATTCAATCATAGGACCTCATGTAAATCACTTGTTCAAAACTATCACCTCTTCATTGTTTAGTATTATTTTTATTATGTTCACGTAGATTCATCAAACCATTAATTACAAATCTTTTAAAGTCTATACAGTATTATGTAATTTCCGATCCCTTTATGAACGTTCGGGTCTGCTCCCCGAGTAAGAGAGCAGTGGTGGCAGCGACTTACACCCAAGATGAGCGGGTGGTAACACTGGTGACCAGCGGCGGGATACGAAGACCTTCCACGCTTAAGAAGAAGAGGCATCATACAAACGAAGGAAGATCTACGGACGTCCACGAGCGAAGGAAGACGACACCGAGGGGAAGAAGAGGGACGACGCAGAACTTCAACCTCAACCGTAGTACTTCAACTTTGTTCTACAACATGCGGCTTCACGAGTCGACTGACTTCAGGGGCTCTCGTTCGCCTTCCAGCAACGCGGGACACCTGGACGTGGAGACCATCATCATCACCCTGGTGGCCGTGGCAGTCCTGGTTTCAAACCTTGGTGAGCTCGAACTCTAAATCACCTTAATTATAGTTATAGAAAATGTATTTTCACCTGTGTCAATTTAATTTAACTGTCGACTTGAAGGTTAATGTTAATTCTGTGTTAGAAAAAGAGTAAATCAATGACTGAAAGTGTAAATAATATTTTGTTTAAATGGTAATTGATTCATAATTTATTTAGATCATACAACACAAATAATAATAATATAATTAATTTTGACTAAATAACAATTCTTTTTCAACAAAAATAATAATAACGATAATATCACTGTTTATTATACAATAAAATATTAACAATAAGAGTGACGGTATACTTTGTGATAAACCTGAAATCGTGAAGGAATAATAAAGTTTCTTGTAAAGGGCGGATTTCCTTGTATATTAAAGCTTTTGTTAGGATGGTAGATATTTTTCTCACTCATCAAATAGGTGATAAACAGTTAGAAGGATTTTCTCAAATCATGTATATTTTCTGAAAAAAAAATCATCAAGGTTACCACAAATTCAACATATTTATATAAAAAGAAACCATCAATTTAGAAACATTTAAAACTTAATAAACTTGTATTTTTGAGGAAAATGGATAAACTCAGCAAATTTTACTCATTGACATTTATCAACTTGATAAGAACTCTCTAGCAAAGCTTATAAAAGACTGCGGTTTGGAATTAGAAAGCTCTCTTAGACAAAAGGAATTGAGGAAGATAGGAGCATTTCTGAAAAAATTAGCTAAAATCGCAGAGTCTGATCTCGCACTCCAAGAATCTGTAAATAAGTTGATTGAGGACGCAGATGTAGTTTTAAATCCTCGTGATGTTACAGTTTGCCCAGAGTTAGAGCATTTTAGATTACTAATTCAAGGTAATTTTCAAAACTTCTTTGAACGGATTGATAAGGTAGGAGAATCGCCATCGGGGGCATCTTTTTTTCAAACGCCAATAATGCCAAAAACTACGCCACCTCGCGACCCTCCACCTCCTCCGCCACCTAAGCCTTCGGTATTGACGGGTTGGAAGGATGACTTGCAAGTAATTGATGCTAGTACAGCTATAAACACGTTAGCAGAGGAGTTGAAAAAGGTTCAAAATGCATTACAGGAGTTAATGCGAGAGAAAGAGCAATTTTCGGCAACTAAAGTTAAAGGTCGTGAATCGGTTCCAACAAAGTATATGGGGTTGGACGAAGCTTTAAATTTGGGGAGAAATTCGAACTCGTCAGAGATTTTTACAGAAATTAGGCCTAAAACTACTAGTACTAACAGAATACCATCCGAGAATCTGAATCAAACTACTGTCCGAAACAATGATCACTTACCGGCAGCGAGCAAACTTTTCCAGCAGATATCTGCAAAACCCACGTTTGATCTTGTACCAGCCTTACCCACCTTCAGTGGAGATAATGATGAAATTGTATCTGATTTTATTTCACAAATTAATGAAGTTGGGAACATTAGTAACTGGGACGAAAGCAATAAACTTACGGTTGCAAAATTAAAGCTATCGGGTACAGCGCTTACTTTCTCCAAATCGGACGAAGCCTGTAAATCCGCAGCCACTTTGGCCGAATTCAAAAATGCACTTGAACTACGGTTCCGAGATAAGCTCCCGGAGCATTATTATCTCGAGCAACTTGCCTGCGTGAGACAAGAGCGAGGGGAGACAATTGAAAAATATGCCGACCGAGTTAAAAAGATTGGTTCTAAGACTGTAAGACATACTCAAAATCCACAAGTAGATATGGCCCTGAAAACAGAAGCCGATCGTCGAACGATGGAAGCGTTCACGCGGGGTTTGCTTGGCGAATTAGGCCATGAAGTCCGGATTAAATTCCCAAAAACATTTCAAGAAGCCGTGACCCTAGCCGTAACTATTAGAAACGTGGAAATGCGACCCTCGGAAGAAAATAAATTCCGTAATAACAACAAGGGTGTGTTTTTCAGTCCTTCTCAAGAATCATTAAAATGTCAACTTTGCCTAAAATTTGGACATTCTGCACAAAATTGCAGAATTCAAATGCTCAAAGACGTTTAAATGAGTTCCAATGTAACCGACCTGTTTATCATAATAATCGGTCATTTGTAAGTAATTCTCCATCGTACCACAGCCCGATTTCTAATCGAAGTCAAACAGCCTTGCCCAGAAATACAACAAAATATTGCTCACACTGTAAGCGAACCGGTCATTCCGACGAGGAATGTAGATATAAATTAAGGAACCAAAATTTTACCGTACTCCAATGTCAGATTTGTGGTAGAAGAGGACATTCAGCACAAATATGCAGATTTTTCCAAATTAACAATGTTAACAACCGGCCCGCAGCGTCAAACTCCGTCGGGGGTTCCATGCCCGCCACTGGCTCCCCCACCACCAACAACAATCAGGTTTAAGTATCAGAGAAAATATCCAACTTAAATCGGCGGAACCAGAGTGCAATAATACCGCTAAAAGTTTATCACCATTAAAGAGCAAAACTATTGCAGGCAGACCACTTCTCATAAATCACAGTATAGCAACCACTAATTCAGATTTTGCGGTGTCGGGTGAAATTAACAACACTAACGGGTTAATAATTTTAGATTCTGGTGCACAAGTTTCACTAATAGATAAGAGTATAAGCAAAGGAGAAATACAACCTACAACCATAGGTATCACAGGAAATATTTAACAGGAAATAAACTGAAAGTTTATGGAGAATGTAACGTTGATGTAACTTTAGATAATCAGATCACTTTTAACAGTAACTTTATCATAGCCGATCTGCCAAAGGGCTTTATTGCAATTCTAGGGTTGGATATTATGGAACAAGAAAAAATGGATCTCCTTGTTAGCCGTAAATCAATTAAGATCAGGGGCTTAGAGATATTTACAAACCGAGGCGCTGGGGTCAACAGCACAACACAGCTTGCAAGGTCGTCGTCACCGGACTCGGTGCGTGCGTGTCAAGGAAACCAGCCGCGAGATGACGAGTGCATGTTTAGCTTAGATAGTCATTCCTTGTATGTTTATTGTAAAGAAGATATTAAACTCCCACCTAGAAGTGAAACTATTATTTCCGCTAAGCTTGGAAAATTAAGTACTGATCTTAAAGAGAAATTGGAAGGTAAAATTGTATTGACAGAGCCAAATGATGTAAAAATTCATGGGGTTTACATTGCTAGATCTTTAGCGAAAATTAAGAATCAGAGCGTACCAACTAGGATAGCTAATTGTAGTGGAGAAGAATTGACTATAAGCCGGAATGCTATGTTAAGTAAACTATATGAACCCGGTAATTTTTCTAGTCGTCAAGATGAAAGTTGCAAAGTGTTGCAAACAAATCAATTTTTGGATTGCGATGATAAATTTAGAAGCATTGTAGAAGAAAAACTTAGTCATTTATGTGAAGACGAAAAATCAAAGTTTAAGGGAGTAATTTATGAATACAAAGATATTTTCAGCATAGAGGGAACCGGAAATTTGGGTTGTACGTCTGTAGTCAAACATGAGATAGACACGGGGAATTCAGCACCTATAAAATTAAGGCCTTATAGAATACCACATGCTTTGAAACCTGTAGTAGATGATGTAATTAAAAATCAGCTAAGGGACGGTATTATAGCACCTTCCTCTTCTCCGTGGAATTCGCCTCTCATGTTAATTCCTAAGAAACTAGGAGAGGACAATGTTCAACAGTATCGAGCTGTAGTTGATTTTAGGGCCATTAATGAAATAACAACACCTATAAACTATCCTATTCCTGACATTAGGGAGACACTTGATAAACTCGGGGGTAGCAGATATTTTAGTTCATTGGATATGAACCAGGGATTTTATCAAATTGAAATGGACCCAAGTAGCCGTGCGAAAACTAGTTTCACAGTTACGGATGGAGAGTACGTAGGAAGTTACGAATATTTAAGAATGCCGATGGGGTTGCGAAACTCCCCCTCTACCTTCCAGAGACTTATGGATATGACACTAGCTGGTTTACGAGGCAAAACCTGTCTCATTCACTTAGATGATTGTTTAATTTTCGGAACAAACCTGGACGACCATATTAATGACCTCAGAGACGTTTTGCAACGATTTAGAGACGTTAATCTAAGCGTTAAACTCCAAAAGTGCAAATTTGCTACTGAGGAGATCGAATATTTAGGCCACATGTTGAACAAGGAAGGGGTAAGACCTCTTAGAAAAAAGGTAGAAGCTATTGAGCAGTACCCTCGACCGCAAAATGTCCGAGAAGTACGGGGATTCATAGGCTTAAGTGGATACTACAGAACACATATTCCAAATTTTGCAGATTTAGCTAAACCTCTAACCCAACTAACAAAGGCAAACCAACCATTTAATTGGACTGACGAGTGCGAGCAATCTTTTCTCACTCTCAAACAAAAACTCATGACCGAGCCACTTTTAGTGTATCCAGATTTTACAAAACCATTCGTTCTTAGCACTGATGCTAGCTCTGTGGGGCTAGGAGCTATTTTAGCTAACTTAATTGATGGTCAGGAGCGGCCAATTTGCTACGCATCCAGACAACTAAATAAAAGCGAAAGAAATTATTCAGCTACAGAGCTTGAACTTTTAGCTGTAATTTGGGCTGTTAAGTATTTCCGTTGTTATTTGATAGGCGTGCACTTTACCCTCGTGACAGATCATAGCGCCATCAGGTGGCTGCTTTCGTTGAGAGATAGTACTAGCCGTTTAACGCGCTGGGCTCTCAAGTTACAACAGTACAATTACACCGTTGTACATAAGGCCGGGAAGAAACATTTAAATGCAGACGCATTAAGTAGAGCGGTTCTTAAAGTCAACAAAGAACTTTTGCCGGTTATGGACCTTGATACGTTAAGGCAAGAACAGCAAATCGACGAGGAATGCCAGAAGCTTAAATCACACAAACGTTATAAAACCAGTCCACAAGGAATAATTTGCTACCAACAAGGACAGGATAGGTTAGTCTTAGTTCCTTCAAAATTTC
This sequence comes from Neoaliturus tenellus, assembly GCA_030545055.2. NCBI lineage: Eukaryota > Metazoa > Arthropoda > Insecta > Hemiptera > Cicadellidae > Neoaliturus > Neoaliturus tenellus. The sequence continues at coordinate 138,832,873 of CM061532.1, read as the reverse complement.
GAACAAGAATCTTACAGTTGCATCACAACTTCCCAACTGCAGGACACGCGGGTACTCTGAAAACACTTAAGCGAATTAAACAGCGATTCGTTTGGCCTAACATGAAGGAAGACGTGCGAAATTACGTAGAGAGATGTCATTCATGTAATCAGAGAAGAGATCGTGGAAGAATAGTCGCACCCTTAGGCGAATTTGTCGAACCAACTGAAGTCTTTCAAAGAATCAGTTGCGACATTGTAGGACCATTACCAACAACGCAATCAGGGAACAAATACGTACTAAGTGTCGTAGAACATTTATCAAGGTACACCGAATTCTTTGCTTTACCTGACCAAACTAGCGAAACGATCGCTAGAGTCCTCATCCATCGATACATCACGAAATATGGTGTACTAGGAGAACTCATCACGGATCAGGGACCAGCGTTCACATCCGAATTAATTCGAGAAATGTGCAGATTGTTAAAAATTAAGAAACTGCAAACTACGGGATACCACCCTATGTCAAACGGAAGGACAGAAATTACCCATAAGACACTTAGCAAAATGCTTTCCCATTATGTAAATAAGAATCAAAACGATTGGGACGCGTACTTGAGCTATGTTTGTATGGCGTATAATTCGGCTTATCACGAAGCCACCGGCTACTCGCCATATGAATTGATCTTCGGAAGAAAAATGGAAACACCACTGGAAGCTAACCTAAGCTTATCTCAATATGACGATCCTAGACCCGATGACTACTTAGAGAAACTGCGTTTCAAATTAAAAGAAATAAAGGAAATATCAAGACAGTATCAGAAGCTAAACAAAGGTAAACAGAAGATAAAGTGCGACGTAAAAGCTAAGGTTAGAAATTACCAGGTAGGCCAACGTGTATATTTGTATGTTCCCCACACCAAACCATTACGAGTTAAGAAACTCTCAAAATTTTGGGGAGGACCTTATGTCATAGTTAAGGTTCTTTCTGATCTCAATGTCGTACTGAGAGTAAGAAAACGTGACGTTGTCGTGCACGTAAATCGTATCAAACCAGCACCTGAGATAACCAGTAAAAAGGCACAAAATTCAGCTGCAATTACCAAGCAACAAAACCCATTGGAATCTACCAGTACAACTAATAAAATCTACCCAAACGGAAGGCAGGAGTCACACGCAGAGAACGTCATTGCAGAAAAAACCAACCGGAACAGGAGATTGCCAGCCAGATTACGGGATTACGAATTGGGTTAAACAACATTGGATTGGAAGGTCTCTTTAATAACTGTCTCTGGTGGACCGAGAAGCTAGATGCATGTTATTGAAGGAACGACCTCATTATCCTTACCGAGGCAGGGAGCCTCAACGAGTAACCCATTCATAAGTCTATAAATAAAGATTATTTAAAAAAATGTTTAATTGGGGCTTTTAAAGAAATAAATATAATTAAAATAGCTACAAATGAACTTTAACAGTATGTATGCTTGGTGTGTAAGAGTGCACGAAACTTGTTGAATGTTGTGATTGTGTATAAATGTTGTATGCATGAGGAAGGGTACCCAATGAATGCTGATGAATGAGTATGTGAGGTTTAAATGTGAGAGAGTGAAATTTTATAAGTGTATATACTGTTATGAATTAATTTCTGAATAATTGTAAAGTAGTAAAATTGTCAAACCAACTTTTTAATCGTAAATAATTGCGAAAATAATATTCATTCACGTTTCAGAAATAATTTAGATAATAAAACTCAATGATATAAAATACTACGAAGTTAATTAACTTAATCATGCAATTTCACTATATAATATATAACAAGAGGTGGAGATGGAAACAGACGAAGTTGTTACAGATTTATCTTTATAATTAATAAAATGTATTTTATTTCATTTCATTACAATAAGCATTGATAATAAGTGTGAAAAGTTTAAATATAATGTTTTATAAATATTAAATAAATCACTGCACCAATGCCTAGCTATATTGTTAGCTTTCGAGTCTAAAGCTGGAATTACGATGTAATTTCAAACAAAGAAATTTGTGATGTTAAGGACTTAGAGATAAAGGAATCAGGTATCTTAAGAAATGTCTCTAGATGTGAACTATTTGGATATAATTTCAGAATTTTTCATAAGATACAAGGTTATACAAATTATTTGAAAAATATTACTAAGTTACAAATTCCTAAAATCAATGGTATGCTGTATCACTAAGACCATGAAATTCTTTCATTGAATTTGAACCTTACGTTCAATTCCATGAGCACACTGAAAAGGGAGCTTGGAGACGATAAGGTTGAAATAAGTCTTAACAAATTGTTATCCCATATTAAAATGGCTAATAATCAAATAAATGTAAATTATGAATATAAGGTAGGAATTATAACTGTTGTAGTTTTAGTCTTGATTATTTTGATACTTTTCGTGGCGACCTTATGTTATAGGAGGAGGGCACGAACCGCCGGGCACACATCCACTTTGACCTAGCAACGGCGAGGCGAGGAACCACCAAGGACTCACGTTATCGTCAGGAATAACGCTCTCAGGGAGATGGTCCTCGCAAACCAGTGAAAGTGAACTATGGAAGTGGTATTATTGACTTTATAATGACACTTGTGTTTAGGATGTGTGTTCCAGGCGGTGCGAACTGTTTTAAAGACAGATATAAAATGTATATTTAAAGGTTTTCTTTTTATGTTAGAATAATTGTGAATTTTATTAGGGGTTTCAGTCTATAAAAGGGGAATAGTTTAGTAGAATTTTTGTAGCTAGGTGAAATGTATGTATATTGAACAATCTTAACAATTGAAATCAGTGGGTATGCGATAAATTGCGCGGTTATGACAGAGGGCTAGTATAGCTGTCTCGCAGTAGCGTAACCAGAAACACTCTATAGATGCTAGCGGAAGTGTCATTTTGCGCTGACACTCGCGTCGGCAGTCTGTGTTTCTAACGTGAGAATTCTCAGCAAGGCTTGTTGTGAGAATTGCATTGTAGTATAACTTCATGTCTCGTATTCAATTGTATTGTGTTGTATCGTATTGTATTGTATTCTGCTTATTTCATAGTTCTAATTAGTTGCTCAGCCTCCAGCTAAGCAATCCTTCCCGGAACGGGGGGTGATGTTACAGTACGGTCTCTCATTTGTCGTGACGAATAATAATTATAACTTAGAATAGTTTTATTTTTCCATATTTATTAAATAGTACTTTTTGTCTTTAACGTTTACCCGCGGAGCTCGGCTCTGTTCGGCATACATCGTTTAGCACAGTCAGCTATCACGTCGCTTCGGCCGAGCGGCCAATCGGAAGCGACCTGATCGCAAGACAAGTGGGGGACTGGAGACAATAGAAGGTGCAGCGGCTTTCAATCATAGGACTTCATGTAAATCACTTGTTCAAAACTATCACCTCTTCATTGTTTAGTATTATTTTTATTATGTTCACGTAGATTCATCAAACCATTAATTACAAATCTTTTAAAGTCTATACAGTATTATGTAATTTCCGATCCCTTTACGAACGTTCGGGTCTGCTCCCCGAGTAAGAGAGCAGTGGTGGCATCGACTTACACCCAAGATGAGCGGGTGGTAACACAATCCTTGATGAGAAGGCCTCCCACTCAGCTTTATTAAAGTTCCACCTAGGCCGAGGAAAAGATCTCACTGGTGGAATTTGCATTCCTACTGATATTATTTCAGGCCTGTGCTGAGAGTTGGGGAATGCACCTAGGACCATCCTGGTAGTAGGCACTGGCGATGCTGATGGTTCACGGGAGCAAAAGCACAAGTCTGGAGAGTACCCACGACGCCATCGGGCTGAATGGAAGTTGTGTGGGTCCTTGGCATTATATACCAAGAAACTGTTGTTATTTTCAGCCCAGCTTGCAAGACGAGTGCCATTGTCATCATCAGACGAGTATCCCCACTGGGTATGATGACTGTTGAAGTCGCCTACATATACCACAGGATGTTCAAAAGTTGGGAGAACTGTGTCGGACCACTGGGTGTTAAGTGGTTTGTAGACATTTACAATAGTAGTCGCAGACACCTTAACAGTAACAACAAATATGTTGTTATCACAACTTTTGTGAGAGACTGATACGTCGTCTATGTCCTGTCTAACTTACGTTGCCACTCCATAGACCCTGTGACCTATTTCTTCCACAAGCTTATATCCTGGGATGTACAATGTATTATACGTTAGGTAGCAGTTTATATGTTGACTGTAAACATTAGGATTAAAATAAGAAGGCCTATCCATTTGTTTAATTTAATGAACTGATTGAAGAGGAGTGAAATCCTCACTGCATTTATGTAACTCGATTTCAATATTGACCATAACTTACGAAGGATGATCTAGATCAACTTCAAACTTTTGAGGTAGACCTTATGCGTTTGTTAATTTAAGTTCGTTCTTGAAGTCATTCTGTTCATAAATTAACTCATAATCCGTAACTAAACTAACCATAATAAATGCTTTGGAGTATGTTTTAGTGGCGCTTAAGTGGTTTGTTTTAAACGGCTACGCGCCAGACATAGAGTAAGTATTTTAAAACTATTAACGGGAATACTGTGATATACTTAAATAAATACAAATTGTTATTTTACAAATATGTTAAAAAAAAAATACAAATTAAGAACTGTCACTTCCGCTGCCCCCGCGGTCATTAACATTCATTCCATCATTGATGTCCTGCACCACTTCATTTCCAGTGCAGGACATCTTATACATTTTAAAGTGCAGGACATTAGTTAAGTTTTAAGTATTAATTGACGCTGTCTATCCAGCCTGCTGGTCAATGACGAAGAAGAAGGTATCCAAGGTACAAGAAAGAGTTTTTTCCTGCGACCAGTCTATTCCACGAAGGAAACCCCGACTTGACGAACAACCCCTTTACTGGTGGACTAAAAAGATTGCGGAGCTCAGAATAAGAACATGTTTAAGAGCTAGACGAGCCACCACAAGAGCGAGAATTACTTCAGATAGAGTTCGTAAGTCGGAAGCCTATAAAAGCTGCGAGAAAATCCCTTAGGCCATCAACAGGAGTAAGGCGAAGAGCAGGAGGAGACTTCGTGACCACATTGATTCCGACCCATAGGGTCTGGGTTACAAACTTGTAACACAGAAACTCGGTGCCCGCTCTCCACCTTCCATTATAGAGGGTTCTACTAAGGGGAGGATCGTTACTGCCTTGTTTCCTAAACATCCACAGCGATCGATGGTTTAACACCTTTCGCGTTCCTGCATATCTGCTGCTGCTCATCGAGGATTATCTCCGCTCTCGAAACCAGATTTGAGACACAAGGGACGGAACGCGGACGATGGAAGTCACTTCTGGTGCCACTCAAGGTTCAATACTCGGCCCGGATCTCTAGAAAATTGCCTCCTGAGGTCCGAGATGCCTAAGGAAACTACTTTGGTTGGGACGCCGTTGAAGTCACAGCTCTCATTGCTGCACGCAACATTGAGCTGGCCCAACTAAAGGCCAATTCATAAGTGTGGTCAACACCTGGATGTCTAATCACGGTCTCTCGCTTGCTCCGAGTAAGACAAAGATCGTGATCCTCACGAAGAAAAGGATCAACACCGTCGTCCGGTGCGAGTGGGAAGGAAGGTGGTTCAATTCATGCACACAAAAACGTTGTCATAGACATATAGTACTTATTATAGTACTTGGCAATCAACCCGTGCTGCCAAGTACCTCGGGGTTATGGTGGACACCAAGTTAAGCTGGAGGGATCAGATGTTCCGTACGTCGGACAAGGACGCTAAGGTAGTCACTTACCTTAGTAGGCTGATGGCCACACAGAAAAAACTGTTTTGTTGCCGTCGTTTTGTTGAGGTAACCAAATAAATTGGTCAAACCAACAAAACCAATGGTTTGGATCAACAAAATGGTTTTGGTTATAAAATTTGGTATTCCCAACGAAATATTTTGTTTACCCACATAGCACAGAATACTTATTTCACGTCAAATAAACGTTCAACGTCAATTAGTGAGTTATTTCACATTTGGGCTAACTTTTTGAGTTTTAACGAAGCTCTGAACGGATTCCGAGTAAAAAATGGCTAAGTAGTAAATAAGAACCGCTGAACTCAAAGTTCCCGTGGCTCAGGTGGTTAGAGCGTCAGGTCCTTGAGTGAGAGGTTGTAGGTTCGAATCTAGTCACAGGTGTATACATTTTGATTAGTTTTATTTACATTTTTTTTAATGTGTTGGTTGGCATAAATGCATTAATTCATGAATTTTTACGTAAAAATAATACTTTGCAATAACTCAGGCCATAAAAATGGTTTTGTTAATTCAACAAAATGTATCAGAATTTTGTTGAATTAACAATATAACTTTTTGTTGCAATTACAAAAAAAATTTGTTGTTTTAACCAAAAAAATTTAACAAAATAATGTTGTTAGTCTAACAAAAAAAAAAAAAAATAGTTGTTCCTATTTCAACAAAATTTTTTTGTTGGGACAACAATTTTTTTGTTACCCCAACAAAACAGTTTTTTATTGCAGTTTCGGGGTTCCCCGACTCAGCAGGAGACGCATATTGATGTCCGCGGTCCAGTTCTTGCTTCTTTATCGAGCAGAATTGTGGGCAAACGCTCTAGATGAAGAGTTCTAGAGGTTGCAACTCGCCCGGTTTCAGCGTCAAGCGGCCCTCCGGGCGTGTTCCGCCTACCAGACAGTGTCCGAGCCTGCCGTCATGGTGGTCGCCGGAGTAATTCCTGTCAAACTCTTGGCAGGAGAGAGGAAGGCAATTTATCAGAGACAAGGCGAAATTTGAAACGACACGGCAAGAACAGAAGAGCACTCCCGAACCTTTCGACAGTGGCAACACAGCCTGGAACACGACACCCGAGGGCGTCATGGGTGAACAGTGGCATGGGGGCTGGACAACTATCTGACCCAATCCCTGACAGGTCACAGCAATTTTCGGCTGTAGCTGTACGCGATGGGTAAGACCGGTTCACCGGACTGCATTTATTGCCCGGGCGTTCCCGACCATATGGAGCGCACCTTTTTCTGCCTTCGTTGGGAAGGGCCCCGTATTGAGGCCACACAAACTTTTTGTGTATTATACAGGAACCCTCCCTTGGAGGATGAGGGTTCCTGAGATTCTTTGTCACAGTGCGTCCGGGGGCATCCTCCTTACAAAAAAGACTGATCTGGACAGCTAAGCGGCTCAGACCCCCTGACCGTGCGGCTGGTCAAGGAGTGGGCCAATGGGCTTAGGCTAATTTAGGCTTAGCCTGAGGTAATGTCACAAAGAATTCCAGGCAACATCCCTAAAGAGTAGAAGACGTTTTTTAGTGGGTATACCCTTTTTCAGGGGAGTCCTACACTACAGGCCACCTGTGTGCGTAATTCATTTTCCTACATCTCCCTCAAAAAAAGTTAAAAGTAAAATGGTAAACAAACAGTTCGTATAAAAGGTTGTGTTGGTATACTAACGTTGTCATACTAACTATGAAGTATATTTTAAATAAATGTAAAAAAGTATCTAAATAAATACAGCTCATGGCCTATTCTTTTGTACATTATTTCTTTTAAAAGCTATTTATTTTGTTATACTACTGTATCTATTATTAAGGGTAAATAAAATGTTACAGAGCCAAATTGCAAATTTTTGTAGTTCTGTGAATTTTGTGTGTGTCTTAATGCATTATCAGTATGTGTTATATTCTTTTTTTAAAACTTAAATTTAATATTGCATATCTTTAGTACTGTCATCCCCATACGTGCAAAATAAGCGTAGTGCTACTCACAGTATTTATACTAACTGTTGGACGAAATACTGTTCATTCACATTTAGTTTTTCAAATAATTACTTAACAACAATACGAGAAATTTAAAGTACCAAAGTTAAGTACAATGCTCGAATACTAATATCCAATTGAAAAAAAGACTTACATAGAATTCAATATATTTTATCCATATACGCTACCTGTTCCTTGCAATTTCACTTTAGCTTCATTCCCACCTATCCCTTATTTATTGATTTTTAAAAGCCATTTTTAAGTAAAAAATTATACAAACTTGTACAATTCTTTAGTTTTTTTTTTTTTTTTTTTTTTTTTTTTTTATTTCAGAAACAAAAAATCATTAGATGATTAAAACAGTCATTTTAGAGCATTTGATGTATAAACAATTGAAAAGGTCTTCGGCTGAATTGAAAGGGTTTATTTTTTTGTCTATTTATTTATTTCCCACCGTAATACCAACACCAACACGGTTCAAAATACAACACATCAAAAACTAAATTTCACCAGTTTCACCACGTAAAAAGCCTCAGAGATTCAATACAATTACCAAATGTATATTAACTACATAGACATGGAGTAAAAAACCTTTGAGGCATTAAGGCTTAATGACATTTAAGGTAAAGATTAGGTACCGAGATAATGAAGTACCGGTAAATGGACGTATAAAAGTAAAAGTGAACAACAATATTTATTAATGGAATGTGATTTTGGACTTCTGACTTAATAAACTATTTTTCAACTAATAACGTTATTAAAAGTAATCAAATTAATAAAATTTTTACTTAGAAATTAAATTATAACCTTCCCAGTTCGTTAATAAGACGACGTTAATCACCTTCTCAGAACTCCCATTTACGTAAATTACAGTTCCTGTCATAGGAGATGAGGTTACTTTTTGCTAAACATTCTGTTAAGTAAGAATAACAAGTACACCACTTATTTTTAATTTAAATAATAAGAAAATAATTTGGAACTGAAAAAATAGAGTATGGTGGCCGATGCGGAACACAAACATGCTTGGAGGTCCATATTTTTCATAACAGAATCACAGTAACAAGATTGAAAAGGTATTCACATGTTCTTCATGTATTAGTTGCCAAAACATGTGTAGGCCAGTTATAGTCTTTAAGTTTTGGTAAATATTTTCAATAAATTTATTTCATTAAGAATTATTTAAATTTGATTGGGGCAAATGAGGTTTTAGTGTGAATTAAAAACTGATTGATCTTATATGGATTAAACCTCTAAGCCTTTTAAATTAAGGTACAGGATGAGGTATGATATTAATGTGTCCATGCAACATTTACAATTTAAAACTTTTTCATCCAAAAACCATATAGTTGGGTAAACTTTAACTTCACAATACATGTGAAGTTTGTGAAAATATCTTATCATTCGGCATTTTGATCAAATTTGAATATGAACATAAGCAAATCATTAGACCTGCCTTAAAATTGCTACGAGGATCAAAAGACAGAAACGCTACCAATGCCAAACAAAATCTTTAAAAAAGTTTTAAAAAATAATAAAAATAAACCGATAAAAAAACTAAAATAAGTAGTTTATAAAATTAAGAAGTAAGTTAAGTTTCACAAACTTAATTCTAACTACATAATGAAAACACAACACAACACAACTACCTAACTACGTATAAACAATCCAGAAATTCTTAAATAAATCGATTATATCAGCTCGGAACCACAGTCGATGCATCCCACTCGATCCACTGGCACCGACGCGACGACGCGATGACGCACTGACACGTATCACAGGTAGATAAGCGGCGGATAATCCACTAATCTTATCTTATCGGCTACTCACCACCAAAATCGAAAGGACCGTTAAAATGGGGAGTTTTAAGTGAGCCATGGTTTCTTTTGGCCACAGGCTTCAACGATATCACTACATGCTACAGACACTATCAGAACAAATAAGTGTAATGGATGGTTAATAAATAAGAAGGCCGGTGCCTTTATCGTGCACCTGTCTGCTCCTAGATAACTGCGGCAGCCAGTCGTCGATGCTCTGTTCTTCCGTGCGATTCTCTTCCTATATTTGAGTATTGTATTTCTTCTTATAATTGGATAAACAGGTCGAAGAGGAACGAAATCCTCATACACGAGCGTTGGTGCCTTAGTGACTGGATGAAACTGGATTTCAATGGCGATCGATAACTTTTAAAAGGAAGACTCATATCAACTTCAAAACTTCCAAAGTAAATTTTAGAGTAATTTTTCTTTGCGTTGTTCAAACTATTTTGTCTATTAATTTAATGTGTTAACACCTTAACTCAATTGATTGACAAGTATGTAGTTGACTTATAATGCACTACAAAAACAAATCGTGATGGCCCGGCTAAATTGCCACCTCGTTCACCTCGCTTGTCCTCTCTGGATTTCTTTATGTTCTCTGATTTGTCAACGATTTGGTTTATTCTTCTAGAGTTCCTTACCTAAACACTCTAAAAGACTAACTAAATACCCCCGTCGCAGCAGACCTACGTACTCAGCGAATTTCCAATGAAATTTCAGATTATTTACTTTCCCCATAAAAACACCATAGGATCGAGTATGTAGGTTTTCTTCCATTGGGTGTTGTTAGAAAATCTACGTTAATCAATAATTGGTGAATGTAAACACAAAATTGTATCAAACTCTGGCAATTGTTTATTTTCCCCATAAACCCCATGGGGGTGAGTATGTAGGTTTGCCACCATATGGGTTTTGTAAGCAAGTATAAGTTACACCTTATATAGATAATGTACATATAAAATTTGATTAAGTTATGTCAATAAATAAACAAGATATAGTGTATTCTTGATTTTCCATAAGAATAACATGGAAAACACATTTTTGGATTTTCCCCATAGTCAGTTATGCTATGATAAAAATTCAAAATACCAAATTGTTTGTTTTTTTTAAGCTCTTTTAAATGGTTTCAGTTAAAATTGATGCATTTTGAAAATTAAGGTCCAAAAATGCCAAAAACCCATTTTTGACCCCTTTGAAACCCCATAAAACCACGTTCCCATAACCCGACAATGCTGGTTCGCGAACTCATGAAAATAGACCTGGTCTTACACCTCCATACCAAATTTCATCAAAATCGGAGGTCCCCTTCAAAAGTTATCAGTACCACGGACACATAGATATATATAGATATATAGATATATAGATAGATAGATAGATAGATAGATAGATAGATAGATATATACATATATATGAAAATGAACGAGTGGTGTTTTTGGCTTCTGGGGACCTCAAAATGAAAAAGTAAAGTGGTCCCGGGCTTAGGTCTTACCATGGCTACTACCGTAATAGCGTATTCCCTATAGGGAAATTCGCTAAAATGCAATGATGTCCATTAGGCTACTCAGGAAATGTTAACTGAAAACAAAATATAATTGTTAATAAAAATTAACTAAAAAATAATCTATAAGATTTACTGGAAACCCAAGGCACACACATTGAAGTGTGTATTGAGTTTTTGCATAGCTGTAAAAAACTATCAAGAAGTCACTTAATAAAATTGAAGTTAAAATTTTTCTCACCACCAATGGTATTTATACTATTCGATTTCTCTATCAGGATTATACTTTATGAACACCCTTTGTACAGATTGTAAAAAAGTCGTTCACCACCCTTTAATTTTGTTTTGTTTGTTAAGGTAATCATATATCTTTTGGGATATGATAGTTATTTAACACAAAGAACCGTTTGTGCTCAACCACCATTTTGAGTCATGTCACGGGGACGGCCACCAGGAGTCAGAAAAAAATCTTAAATGTAAGCATAGGCTGATATGTGCATTAAAATAAAGGCCTCATTTGGCAGAGTACAATGCTGCAAATTAGACTGCAAATTAGGATGAACCAGACGGAAATAATTGTAAACAATCAAATTTTCTGTTAAAATCATATGGGTAAAATTTAAAAAGCAATAATACTCATAATACTCAACCTCTTGATGTCTGGTTTGTGGCTTATTATCCAAATGTAAAGACGTTTAAGATGATGTATGATTTGACAAAGGCTAAAGCAGATTTCTGCAAGACTTCCATGGTGGACTTTAGAGGGTGATAAATTGAACTTGTTAGCCCCTGTCACATCATACTTTATTTTAAACGTCTTTCCATTTGGAGTAATAAGCCAAAAACCCGACGTCAAAAGTTCAGGCATTAGTAAAGTTATTGGATTTTTTAATTTCACCCATATGATTTTAATGTAATCTTTGTTAACCTGCCATTTTCGTGTCGATTATTAATTTGAAATCTAGTTTGCGGCATTGTACTCTGTTAAGTGAGACCTTTAATTTTATATAAATATCAACCTATGCTTACATTTAAAATTGTCTTCTGACTCATGGTGGGGCGTCCCTGTGGCATGACTGTGACATGGAATGTTTGATATCATCAAAAGGTACTTTGTGGTAGATTGCCATCATTCCACAAACAGTATTGTTTTACCTTAATAAGGGCATTGGCCGTAGCTCAGTGTTAGAGCTCACCCATCGGGCCCGGGTTCAATTCCCGGCTTGGGACTCCTCTACTCTTTAGGAATCTAGCCTGGAATTGTTTGTCACATTACATCAGGCTAAGCCTAAATTAGCCCATTACTTGAGTATTATTATTGTATTCCGTAACATTTGTCAAAACTTGATTGTTTGATCAAACCCTTAATTATAGCAAATTCGCAAACAAAAAAAATGTTTACAAGCATTGTGCAATGAAGGATTTAGAAAAAATGTGCTGTTACTAAGAACTTTTTACAACTTAAGGATAGTAAAGTCATACAAGGCTACAGTTTTGTATGTTCATCACATAACAAAATTATAATTCTTCAATTATTATACCAGCAATTTAGAGTAGTAGGCCTAGTTACAACGATTGTATTACGAAGACAAGCTAGTGTTCTTAATATTTTCAAAGTGGCCTAAAGCCTGAAGGCTTACTAATTGAATTCGTTGCATACATTACTTCATCTTAGACCAACTAAATAACATAAATCACAGTAAAAAATGAACATGTCGTAAATTTTTAGTTTATAGGCGGTCTCTAATTAAAAACGTAGTCACATCCGATGCCGCTTGACCTAATCGTTGTTCTTACTCACATATTATGATCACACTCTCTCGATTCTAGGAATACCCTCACTTGCCTGGTATTTAAAGGCCCATCTTGGGTATTAAGAAACCAAAACATGAAATGTTAATGCTCTCCAATTAAGACCTCATTATGCAACGAGTTTGAATTTGTAATAAATAAGGGCTTAATGATGTACCTCCTTATGATGAGACTTTATGAAACCATTATTGTGGCTTATTACAAAGGTCACAGATAAATATTTTCATGTAGAACTCATTAAAAAGTACAACCGACATAACTATACACTATTAAAGATTGTATAGGGTGAATCTTTCTACATAATAAGCTATTAGTTAACATTCCGGATATGCAACGTAGCAAATGGGCGATAGCAGTTTCTTTGCCACAAAATCCAATTCTTAGTAAATGTATTTTAGCTCAATAACAAATGTACTACAGCAGACATTTCTGGGACTTACTGATTCAACGAGCACATTTTATATTTTAACACATTTTATACTACAAAAATGTACATAGTTATATACATAATTTTAAATGATATTAGAACATAAAAGAATACGACGGTCATACTAGAATGATATTAGAACATAAAGGAACCTAATTCATGGTCTAAGCTTATGTCAATATTATGTTTCTCGGCAATGCGGGGTGCCGCTTTGGCGTCATGGTATAGACAGCGGGAACACAAGCGTACATACCACGAAATGTACTCCATCAACCGAGCTACGGTTATTTGTTCACTTTTTAGAGTTACTACATTTGTTTTCACATAAAATAATTGTTCGAACCTACTAGAACCTATTAGAACATGAAAGAATACAAGCATTGTGCAATGAAGGATATCTATTTTATCTTGTAGTTTGTAAAAAACTAACAAGCTATGTTTAAGTATGTTACGTTACTTTTCGTTTCCTCCTGAACTAACTTAAATAAAACGAAATGTTGTCAAAATATTTCTATTCACTTCTCTTTATTTTAGGCTTACTTCTCATTGGGTCAGATCCGTACTTTTAATAATTATATCGCTGCCTAAATCAGTCCTGGGTGCTATAATTTTTCTTTTCCAGTTACGTTTCTTGACGCAACTCGGAGACCCGAGCGTTAAAGTCACTTACTTGAGATAAATTTATTCTTGCTGGATTCCTGAACAAACTAAAATTCGTGCTTTGAATGGTCACGAATCGGTGTGTAAAAAATATAATATATATTGATAAACAATCGTCTAGATTTGAATCATGTTATAGATATTGTTGTATATATTTATAGGTTTTGAAATTCATGATAGACTGATCCATCTGACTACTTATATACAGGGTGATTCCGAACAACCTGGAAATATTTTGTACATTTATTTCTCAAGTTGAGATAGTAAAAAACGTAAACATATGTCCAAATCAATTCGTTAAGCCGTGCAATGTACGAACAGAACCTCTAAATTTTTCATTATTCATGAATTTAATTATTTAGTTATGTGTATATTCGTATTTCCTATTTAAAATGTTGTTGTGTATTGAACTTTAGACAGACAACAACTAATCTACTATATATTTTTAAAATACAACTCACTCATGTATCAGAGAATTGTTAATTTCACAATAAATTATGAACATGGCAAAATATATCTGCCATTGGTTAACATGATAACCAGAAATAGAGTAAAAATTATAATTTACATATAGGCCCTACACAAAGGAATACTGAACATAAATAATACTTAAAAACATAAAACATTGCTCCCTAAGAAAAAATTTGGCCTGTAAAAGCAAAGCCTATTTTAGAAGTTCATATATTAAAATAATACACATTTTTTTACGTCAAACAACACTTTTATTTTAAAACATATACATTATGTAACTACAAAAAGGTAATATATTTCGGCACTCTATGTTGCCATCATCAGACCCTCTACGTGACTGGCGTGGATTGCAAGATGGCGGAACGACGTTGGTGGTGCAGCCGCGTGGAGCGCTGGTGTCGTTACCCGTGATTCCCTGTGGACAACAAGGCGTCAGCTGTGGCGATGTTTTCTTTTTTCTTTGTTGAATACATATATTTGTATATTACATCTGAATCGAAATTTAGTTGTTCGTTGATTAGTATGTTTTCGTCTTTGATTTTTTCTTTATAAATGAAGAGCTCCTCCCATGCAGACATATTGTTTCCTTTAGGGCATAATTTGATTAATTTCATATTCTCTTCTTTACTTTTTAGTTCATGCTTATTTTCGATTAAGTGTTTCGCTAAATTTGATCTTTCTGGGTGGTTATTTTTCCAAGCAGAAGTGTGGTTTTTGAATCGTTTATTGAAATTTACAGATTGGCCTGTGTAGTATTTTGGACAATTGTTACATTCTATTTTGTAGATTCCTGACTGTTCATATTTGTCTTCCTTTTCAATTTTCTTATGTAAAATCTTCTCTAGGCTATTGTTTGTTTTGTAGGCGATTGAAAATCCAAATTTTTTGAGTTTATTTCCAATTTGTAGAGTCTCTTTTCCAGTGAAGTTAAATGTTATGTACTTCTTATTTTCAAGTTCCTTTTCCTTGCTTAATGTTGTTATTGATTTGATTTTCTTTTCGTTATTTATTTTCCTTTGAATTTTTTTTGCAGAGGTTGTCGATGGTTGAGGGGTTGTGTCCGTTGGATTTAGCTATTTGTTTTATTATTTTTATTTCACTCTTCCTGTCATCTTTTCTAAGGGGATTTTGTAAGCTCTAAACAACATAGATCTGAAGCTGGATAATTTGTGTGCTTTAGGGTGGTTCGATCGGTTGTTTATGGTTGTGTCGCTTTGGGTTGGTTTTCTGTAAATTTTGAATTTGAATTGGCTATCTTTTTTTGTTATGGTCAGGTCCAAGAAGTTGATTGAATTTTCTATTTCTTTTTCGACTGTAAACTTGAGGTTGTTGTGTATTGAGTTGAATGTTTTGAGCATTTCTTCTGTTTCATTTTCATTTTCTTCGTTGTAACCAATTAATATATCATCAACATATCGTACATAAAACAGGATGTTGTGTGATTCTTTTAATTGTTGGACTAAATTTTCCTCTAGGTTTTGGATAAATACTTCCGATAAGATTGCAGAGAGGGGACTCCCCATGGCTAAACCTTCAGTTTGGTAGTAGATTTTGTTGTTGAATTTAAAATAGTTTTGGTTTAGTGTCTCAGTAAGTAATAATATAGTTTGTTTTATGTATGTTTGGTCCAATTTCTTGTTTTCCATATTTTGTTTTACTATTTCGATTGTTTCTTTAACTGGAATACTTGTGTACATATTGCTTATATCGAAAGAAGCAAGTTTGCTGTTGTTTTGGAGTTTAATGTTTTTAACTTTGTCTACAAACTCATAACTGTTTTTTATGTTGTATTTGTTTTCTAGCTCAATGTCTTCGTTGATTTGTTTTGCGAGATATTTAGATATTTTGTAGCTAGGAGCATTTTTGAAGTTGATAAGAGGTCTCATTGGTGTGCCAGCTTTATGTACTTTGGGAATACCTCTCATTATTGGTATTTTTGGATTTGACATGGATATTCTGCTACAAGCTTCTTTAGGTATAATAAGGTCACATGATTTGATTATTTTCGATAGTTTAGTTCTGTATTTCTCTGTAGGATCCTTTGTTAATGTTTCAAATTTGTTATCATCAATAAATTGTTGAGTTTTGTTTATGTAATCTTCTATTGGCATTATGATTAGTGAGTTGCTCTTGTCAGCCTTTGTTACCAGTAAATCATGTTCATCTAGTTTTTGCTTGATAGTTTTACATTTTTCAATTTCTTCTTTATATTGCTTTTCTGTTGTTACATGGTGAATTTTTGAAAAGGATTTGCCAATTTCGTGTCTTGCCTCATTTTGTTTACTATAGTCAATTTTTCTGATGTTGGTTTCAATGTCTGTAGCTAATATTTCCTTTTTTGTTTTTATATTTTGTTGAAACTTATGTTTCAAACCATAGTTTAATATTTCCATTTCCTCATTGTTGAATGTTATGTTCGATAGGTTAATCACTCTTTCTTGAAATTTATGTTCGTTTTCTAGGTCATTATTTAGGTTAGGTACTTCTACGGAGGTTAGGTTAGGTACCTAACCTAGAGGAAAATTTAGTCCAACAATTAAAAGAATCACACAACATCCTGTTTTATGTACGATATGTTGATGATATATTAATTGGTTACAACGAAGAAAATGAAAATGAAACAGAAGAAATGCTCAAAACATTCAACTCAATACACAACAACCTCAAGTTTACAGTCGAAAAAGAAATAGAAAATTCAATCAACTTCTTGGACCTGACCATAACCAAAAAAGATAGCCAATTCAAATTCAAAATTTACAGAAAACCAACCCAAAGCGACACAACCATAAACAACCGATCGAACCACCCTAAAGCACACAAATTATCCAGCTTCAGATCTATGTTGTTTAGAGCTTACAAAATCCCCTTAGAAAAGATGACAGGAAGAGTGAAATAAAAATAATAAAACAAATAGCTAAATCCAACGGATACAACCCCTCAACCATCGACAACCTCTGCAAAAAAATTCAAAGGAAAATAAATAACGAAAAGAAAATCAAATCAATAACAACATTAAGCAAAGAAAAGGAACTCGAAAATAAGAAGTACATAACATTTAACTTCACTGGAAAAGAGACTCTACAAATTGGAAATAAACTCAAAAAATTTGGATTTTCAATCGCCTACAAAACAAACAATAGCCTAGAGAAGATTTTACATAAGAAAATTGAAAAGGAAGACAAATATGAACAGTCAGGAATCTACAAAATAGAATGTAACAATTGTCCAAAATACTACATAGGCCAATCTGTAAATTTCAATAAACGATTCAAAAACCACACTTCTGCTTGGAAAAATAACCACCCAGAAAGATCAAATTTAGCGAAACACTTAATCGAAAATAAGCATGAACTAAAAAGTAAAGAAGAGAATATGAAATTAATCAAATTATGCCCTAAAGGAAACAATATGTCTGCATGGGAGGAGCTCTTCATTTATAAAGAAAAAATCAAAGACGAAAACATACTAATCAACGAACAACTAAATTTCGATTCAGATGTAATATACAAATATATGTATTCAACAAAGAAAAAAGAAAACATCGCCACAGCTGACGCCATGTTGTCCACAGGGGATCACGGGTAACGACACCAGCGCTCCACGCGGCTGCACCACCAACGTCGTTCCGCCATCTTGCAATCCATGCCAGTCACGTAGAGGGTCTGATGATGGCAACATAGAGTGCCGAAATATATTACCTTTTTGTAGTTACATAATGTATATTTTTTAAAATAAAAGTGTTGTTTGACGTAACAAAATGTGTATTATTTTAATTGTGATTTAACAACACGTAGGAATATGATTATCAAGAAATTAATAAGTTCATATACTACATTCAAGACAATATTTTCTCATATAACACTATTGAAAGATAAGAACAAATAACAAGTTTCCTACCCACTTCAAAGGGCTCAAATCAATAAAATTGAATGAAAATTTTTTAGAAGAAAAAGTAGTGATATACACATTTATATATTTAAATCTCACAGAGTAATTATTTGTTGCGATTACTAAGCAATTACTACTAAACATACTAACTATAATTATATTTGCAATTTAATCTAAGATAGAACATATAGTAAGACTTCTTTGTCTTCCTGTTCATAGAGTAAATTTTTATAAAGTACAATTGATATTTTTATGAAAAAAGGACATTAAAAACGATTAAACGATAGTTAAAAAGAAATGGGCAGGAACTTTGTTTAGCCTAAAGTTGTGAAATGATGCCTTTTATTCAGCATAAATTTAATATTATCTCCTCTTTCTACTCCACATATAGAATACCCCGAACTGTCCTAAAATTCTTAACGGGTTATTTTCAGGGTTCCAGCTGAGAGGAGATCTACACAACTTTTGGCTAAACCTTCGGCGTCCACCGAAGGCTATCTGGCTAACTCGCCATTCTTGAGGGTACAACACGGGAACGCCTCAATTGTATTTCCTCCAATTCGAATTTCTTCTGTTCCACGTTCAGTTCATTCAAGAGAAATCTCCAAGCGTTAGTGTTTGTGTTAATCTCAAATAGTTTTGTGTATTTTATCATTAGTGGTACTTTTAAAGGGTCATACGTTGATAGTGCTGAGTGCCGTTGATGTGCCTATTGTCTCAAAACATAGTTATAAAACAATTTCACACACTCACACATAACGTACTCATATACGCACACACAAGCACAAACCTACATTGCAATTGTCATCCTGTTTTTTTAGTACTTATTTTTTGTTACTGATATAAACATTGTTATTGTTTCTGTTGTATTGCTACTGTTAATATTTTTCTTTGTTATTCTTATTGTTCACTTTTATATTTCGTGTAAATTGCAATTGTCAAATATGAATAAAAATGAAAAATCATAATAACTAGTGGCTAATAGGGGCAAAAGCCCCTAATCATAAAATTAAAATATCATGAAACATAGCGTATTACCATTTCTTCTTCAACGAAGGTTACCAGAAAATTTAATTTTATTTGCTGTATTTAATATTTTAACAATACCGTTTGAACAGACCATTCGAGCCCAAGTACTCTTTTCAATCCTGTACTATTAGGTCACCGGTTTCTAAATGCTCTATTTTGTCTGTTGTTAAACTCATATCGATCTATGGAAAATAAGTTTTGAAGAAACCGTAGCCCCTTAATTGAGCTGTAACGACATTTTAACATAACATAGAAAAGCGGCAATGAAAAAAACGTTGATTTTTAGATCCTGTCAGTTTTTTTTTTTTTTATGTTTTAGTCACAAAATTTAAACAAAGTACCTCAAAGTGCATCTTTACTTCCTGTGAATATTCATCCCTCCTAATAAAAAATCTTGATCTTGTGTATTTTTAAAAAATCACTACATGGATAATCTTTAAGGAGAGCCTTTCAGAAAATAATCATTTTTTTATATTTCCCATTTTGTTGTAAATTTTTTTACCTACTGCACTTTCCTCTAGTGTAGGACAAACGTCTTTGATTTGAACTCGTCTTCTAAAATCCTACAATCTATGAAATGACTAAAAGGTTTCTCGGAAAATTCAGCTAACAGAATACCAAAACTTTACTGACTGATACACTTTAAGTATCAATTAATGACTCATCGTCATTCAACGTGATCATTTGACACTTTTCTTCTTAAAATAAAACCAAAACAATGGAAATAATGTAGGTGTTTCTCAAACCACAATGTATCGCCCATTGCATCTCTATCAACGATCAGAAAGCATTTAATGATTTGCATACACGCTAATTTTTCTACAATTTAAACTATAGTAACAACATTAAAATCAGCAGTCAATTTGTAATAGTATGTAAGGTTAACTCTCCTAGTAGAATTTTTAGTCGCTCAAAGCAACAAAACGTCTTATTATAGTATTACCACTCTAGGGTTAATTTTTGTCATTTGGCTATGAATAGTTCTTTACTCAATTTTATCATCTATCTCTCGTTTTAAAATTAAACCAAAACATTTGTTTCAATGAACACAAAGAAGGCATTTTTCGAATCCCCATGCTATTCTTAAGGAGGACGTTTAATTTCTCATTTCCTTGTAACTTTATGGATACGCTTTATAGGACCGAGACCTTTAACTTCTCAACAAATGTTTATAGAATTTGTATGTTTTGTGTATTGGAAATTCTTATAAACTTAATTATTTTTCAAGATTAAATAACGTAACGAATTCCTTTTTTCCTTATCATAAATAGTGAGCTTGAATTTATTTAATCAACATTTAAAGAATCGCCAATAGTTAAACTGTTGGTTGTCATTTAGGTAAACATCTATGTTTCAGTCAAAATGGTATGAAATTTTCGGGTTATTAATAGATTTCTTAGTTAAGCCTAGCTGGAATACCAAAAATAAAAATATGTCGTATTTTTTGTTTTGACACCGTAATTAATATTAATAGGCTACTGAACCCAGTTGTCTTTTTTAGATAGTTATTTTCTACATTTTGATATTTATGTGTATGAATGCTATTATTTACATTTGTTGTTTCTTTGCCAAGTGCAAACCTGCACACTTTTACCTTGTATAATTTTATATGAGGGAGGACTATGATGAGTTAGTAAACCAATGTCATGATTGTTCTTGTGAAAATATTCAAAAATTTTGCTGTCCCGAGGGAGAGGAGAATAAAACTATTTTTAGAATAATGCAACAGAATATACGAAGTTATAATAAGAATTTTGACGAATTTTTAGTTTTTCTTAACAGTATCAACATTAAATTTCAGTGTTTAATTTTAACTGAGGCTTGGTTGTATGATGACAGTGACCTAATGAGTATTGAAGGATACAATATGTTTAGATCGTACAATAATCTTAACCAGAGCGAGGCATTGTTGTCTATCTTGATAACACGTTATCAGCGTCCTGCACCCAACTGCTCCTGGGCGGGGTAGCCACGACCTTGTCGCTGACTTTCACTTGGGCAGATAATACTTTCCAGCTTTTGGCTATATACGGGAGTCTTAATTCAAATATATTGCACTTTTTAGAGGGGTTAAGTAACTATTGCATGGAAAACAATAATTCTTCTAATTCATTTATTTTAGCTGGGGATATTAACTGTAATATTTTGAATGTCGCAAGTAACTCTCCAGAGGAAAAATACCTTGACATACTTTATGATTTTGGTTTTATTTCATGCATAGACAAAATTACTCGATCTGCCAGTAATAGTTGTATTGACCACATTTTTGTAAAACTAAAAAAGCAAATTGATACTAAATCTGCCGTTGTTCACACAAATATTACTGATCATTATTCAACTGTTTTGCAAATGTCTTTATATAAGGTCAATCAGAACCGACAATATAATTCAACAGTGAAGAAAATAACGGATTGGCATAAAGTACAGGAGAGTTTATTTAATCAAAATTGGGAAGAAGTTATTTCTTGTCACAACGTGAACCAAAGTTTAGAGAAATTTGTAACCATCATTCAAAATTTAATTTCATTAAATACTACTAATGTTAAATGTAACGCAAAAAACTTTAAAATTAAACCATGGATTACCCATGGTCTGGTCGTTTCGATGCGGAAGAGGGACAGTTTGAGTAAACAGCTCAAGCGCCAACCTTACAATCTTAACTTACGCAACAGGTACATTCTGTACCGCAACCTTCTGCATTCTTTGATTAAGCGGACTAAATATAATTTTTACAAGGATAAAATTTACGAAGCTGCCGGGGACATCAAGAAGTTCTGGAAAATCGCGAGAGAAGTATCTGGTCGGCCAGGCGGTAAAGATAGGTTCCCGGTGGAAGCTTTTGTGGATCGGAAGGGCACTGTCTCTCAAACCGAAATTGAAGTAATTGCTAAAAATTTTAACAAATATTTTGCTTCTGTAGGCTATAATCTTGCAAACAGCATTCACCCTAGGGGTACACCAGAGGTGGAGGACGCCCACCACTCGGTGGATTCTGAAATTACCCTACGGCCAATCACATATCAAGAGATCATCGATATTGTTATGAGTATTAAGGGAGGTTCTGCACCAGGCAGTGATAATATTCCATCCCAGTTCCTCAAGGACAATGTACATAGTTTGATCCAACCATTATCTCATATAAATAATTCAAGTATACAACAAGGGCAATTCCCAAATTTATTGAAAGTTTCTAAAGTTATTCCAATTTTTAAATCCGGTGATAAAAGCTCAGTGATTAATTTTCGACCGATTTCATTGCTTTCTTGCATTGATAAAGTAATTGAGAAGTGTGTAAAAATTCAGCTATCATTGTACTTGGAACAACAGTCAATAATAACGGATTGCCAATACGGATTCAGGTCAGGTAAAAATACTTCAGATGCATTGTTTGATATACACAAAGTAATAGTACATGAAATAGGAGAAAAGCGGCAGGTTCTGGTAACATTTCTGGACCTGGCTAAAGCTTTCGACACAGTCAACAGAGACAAATTAATAAATAAATTATATAATTGTGGAATTAAAAATGTTTCATTAAATTGGTTTATTAGTTATTTTTCTCAGCGGAAACAGTTTGACACCATTAACAGTGTTAATAGTGACACTGATGACATTAACTTTGGAGTTATTCAGGGTACTACTCTTGGTCCTTTGTTATTTCTGATTTATATCAACAATATATCTAAAATCAACACCCAGGGGAAATTATTCCTTTTTGCGGACGACACAGCGCTTGTGTCATCTGGCTGCACGTGGGAGGAGGCTTATGCTGCGGCTTCCTCGGATCTTGTAAAATTAAAAAACTGGTTTGATCATAATACTCTCACTGTGAACGTCGATAAAACTAAACATTTGCCAATATTTTTTAGAACTGATCAGGATCCGGGACCGAGGGAGCTGCGGCTGCATTCCTGTGGTGACCCGCGGGCTGCTGACTGTGACTGTGGTATAGTGCAGCGTGTGGAGCAGTATAAGTATCTTGGTGTAATTATTGATAAAAATTGTGTTGGGCTCCACACGTACAGTATTTAAAGCAAAAACTCAGGAAGCTAATTTATGTTTTCAGACAGTTTAGTCAGGTTCTGTCCGCGGATCACTGCAGGATTGCTTACTACGCCTATGTGCAGTCAGTCTTGCAATAAGGAATCTTGGGGTGGGGGGGGGGGCGGCCTCCTCCTCTACATTGGAACCACTTAATGTATAGCAAATGCCAAAATTAGAGAGACTGGAGGCAGGTAGTCCCGACCCGTCCTAATCCTTTGTTGACAAAACATCCCCTACTGTAGCGCGGTCGGCACCGGAATGCCGCCCAGGTCTGGGGGAATTCTCAGAATTTTGGCGACTACCAAAGGTGTAAATCCTATTTTGTCTGAGGTTTATCCCTTTTAAAATGGTTACTAAACATCGTAGAACTATGATTCAAATTTTGTTATAATCGTCTAATCAACACGCAACACATAATCCATGAATTTTTATTGTACGTGCATTGGTTCGATTATTGGATAATTGAGGCAGTGGCCAAAATTCTGAGAATTCCCCGAGACCCAGGCGGCCTTCCGGTGCCGAACCGGCCGGCCGCGCTACAATAGGGGGTGTTTTGTCAACAAAGGATTAGGACGGGTCGGGACTACCTGCCTCCAGTCTCTCTAATTTTGGCATTTACTATATCACAGAAAGCAATCATCAAAGCTATTTTAAAGAAAAATATTCGATACCCTACTAATTTATTATTTCAAGAATTTCCTGTATTGACCACTAGACAATTATATCTGAAAACACTTTTAATTTACATTAAGACAAACCAAAATACTATTTTTACAGTTTTAAATCACAGTTATGAAACAAGAGGCATTCAAAGAGCAAATTTTGAAAATCCCAGACTAAGTCACAGAATATATTTGACTAGCCCCTTTTATTTAGCTCACTTAGTTTATAGAAATATTCCACTTGACATTCGTGAGGCTGAGGGAGGCAGTGTCCTGTCGTACAAGAGAAGCATCCAGGAGGGGCTTTTGCGCCTTGGGGCGGAAGGGGCTGAGGCGCTGATACGGTCACCATATAACTAACACAATATCACTTAAGTTTTCCTTTCCGGTACTAGATGCATAATTTGTTCTACAATAATTTCCTTGATCAACAAAATTATTGCGACTTGAGTGTTGTGGTCTTGCTCAAAACTTTTATTTTCTTTTTAATTTTCGTAATTTATTAACATCAGCCAAGCTTTATATATTTATATATTTAAAAAATCTTAAGTTTTTTTTCTCCTTTTTGTCGGGCATAGCATATATTTTTTTTTATGTTTATATGTCATTAAAACTCCTATACCTCAATTAGATATTCTTAGTCAATTAATCTTGTATTATTTAAGTTCATATTTAAGTTCTAACATTCGTCTACAGTAAGCAGTGAAGAGGACTGACAACTCATTCCCACACACAGACGAGAAGTCTATGTGGGAATTAATTCCATTTTGTAACCTTTTTGTACTGCAACTTTGTATATATCATGGAATAAATGAATTTGAATTTGAATTTTTAATTTGAGACTCCTACCATCTTCCTGCAATTTGTAAAACGCTCACAATTTTGCCCAAAAAATTTCGCTTACAGAATTATATATATATCTATATATATATATATATATATATATATATATATATATATATATATATATATATATATATATATTGCTTCTCTTGGTGTGAATCAAGGCAAATAGGGTTCTAATTGCCTTGGTGTGAATTATTTTGTTATCTTCACTCAATGTTATCACCTGTGTCTCATTTTGAAATTAAACCATAACACATGTTTAATGTATACAAAACAGACGTTTTTTAAATCCCCATGTAATTCTTATGGAGGACGTTTTACGTGATCTCTCATTTCCTGTTAACATTATGGACACGCCGATAGTTTTCCCTCGAGCATGGGACCGAGATCTTTAATTTGAGACCCCTCCCATCTTTCTGTATGACGCTCACAATTTTGCTCAAGAAATATCGCTTACAGAATTATATATATAGATAAGTTATTTTTTATTGTTGAATGAATTTGCTGTTATGAATTTATTGTTATATTAGTATATATTTACTTTTATTTTATGGCTTTGTTACTGTTGTTATTAGCTCTTCAAAATGCACTTTTAATTTATTAATTTTTATCAACTCTTCCCACTCCAGCCAAATTCTAAAGAAACTCTATTTGAAAAGCATGCAGTATTTTTAATTCTATTTTCCATGTGACAACATTTGGAAAAGGGGAAGGGAATTTTTTCGTGAAAAGTAGTATTTATTGTTTATATATGTAAACTCTGCTCTATGTTTGTGTTTGTGTTTTTAGTCCCAACTTCTGACAAGGACTTCACGTGTAGCATCACTTCACACTTTACAGTAGTGTGATAAAAATAAAAAAATAATATCGCCCATTCCCTATTTAAAATGTTGGTGTGTATTGAACTTTAGACAAGCAACAACTAGTCTACTATATATTTGTAAAAAAAACCACTCACTCATGTATCAGAGAATGTCCTTAACTATAGGTTATAGAGCGTTGAAATTTTGTATCGACATTCCAATTTGCTAAAAAATACTCACTAAGAACCGGTTTTTCAAAATTCCTTCATGTCTCCGACCCACAGGTACGTTGTTTTGGGATTCTAGGGACCTCAAAACAAAAATTAACATGGTCCCGGGCTTAGATTTTACCATGAGTACTACCGAAATAGCGTACTCTCTATAGGGAAATTCGATAAAACTAATCCGAAAAAACCAGATGACCTAGGGGAATTATTTGGAACACTTTGAATGTGAGATCCACTTCGCCCATTGGTGCTCACTAAGAAACGCACATTACTCTAGGGCCAAGGGTGTTGAAATTTGGCATGGACATTCCTCATTGCTCATAGCTGATCTTTAAGAAACGGTTTTGCAAATGTACTTTTACTTTCTCCCCCTATACCATAGTATATGGAGAAAGTATTGTTTTCGTCAAAATTTTCGAATTTGAGTTGTTGGTGGATTTATCCATTTTGGTTCCCCCTGAGTCCAAAAAAGTGGTTTTCGGAGTGATGTCTGTGTGTGTGTGTGTGTCTGGATGTATACAGAGCTAGAGAATGCCCCAATGGTTCGATTTGGGTGAAATTTGGTCCGTAGGTCCAAAACCACGATAAATCCAGGCGTTTTTTTTTCATTTTTTTGAAATTTTGATTTTTAAGGGTAGTTTACCCCAAAAAACCCTCAAAAAACGTGAAAAATGCAAATTTTTCAAAAACGGCTCTAACGATTTTGATTAAACTTTTGTGGTTTATTAAGAATAAAATGCTGAATAAAATGACACCACCCGCATTTCCGAGAAAATGCGCGTTCAAAAGTTATAGAGTAAAAAGTGTTTCAAAAATCAATTTTTTGAATTTTCAAAAAGTTGTTATTTTAAAATAAATTTTACTTATGACCATTAAATCAAGCTCAAAAAAATAAATAATCCAGTACTTTAAATTATTGCTCTATGTCAAGTGGTTGCGGAGAAAATTCAATTTTTCGTTTAGCGGTAAACGCAGTACGTTGTTAAAAGTCACATACGCGCGTAGGGTCAACCTCGTGCTGCTCAGCTGTTAGCTATCTGATTGAGCCATCAAGACATTAATGTTTTGAGGCTTTTAACACTTTTTTTTTACTTTCTCCCTCTATACCATAGTATATGGAGAAAGTATTGTTTTCGGCAAAATTTTCGAATTTGAGTTGTTGGTGGATTTATCCATTTTGGTTCCCCCTGAGTCCAAAAAAGTGGTTTTCGGAGTGATGTCTGTCTGTGTGTGTGTGTGTGTGTGTGTGTGTGTGTGTGTGTGTGTGTGTGTGTGTGTGTGTGTGTGTCAGGATGTAAACAGAGCTAGAGAATGCCCTAATGGTCCGATTTTAATTAAATTTGGTACATAGGTCCAAATCCACGATAATTCCAGGCGTTTTTTTCATTTTTTTGAATTTTTTATTTTTAAGGGTATTTTACCCCCCAAACCCCTCAAAAATCGTCAAAAATCAAAATTTCTCAAAAACGGCTCTAACGATTTTGATTAAATTTTTGTGGTTTATTAAGCTTAAAGTGGTGAATAAAATGACACCACCCGCATCTCCGGGAAAATCCGCGTTCAAAAGTTATGGAGTAAAAAGTGTTTCAAAAATCCAATTTTTGGATTTTCAAAATAGCTGTTGTCTTGAAATTAATTTTACTTATCACCATTAAATCAAGCTCAAAAAACTAAATAATCCAGTATTTTAAATTATTGCTCTACGTCAAGTGGTTGCGGAGAAAATTCAATTTTTCGTTTAGCGGTAAACGCAGTATGTTGTTAAAAGTCACAGACGCGCGTAGGGTCAAACGAGCGCTGCTCAGCTGGTAGCTATCCGACTGAGTCATCAAGAAATTAATGTTTGGAGCTTTTAACACCTTTTTTTATATTGTTGGGAGAAAGTATGTGTCAGTTAACTGATACCGTTTATTTAAAGTCCTTTAGTTCTCCGCCCCACTGGACTTTGAAATTACTCTAGGGCGTATGGTGTTGAAATTTTACGTGGGCATTAGTTACTCTTTACTCATATGTACTCATTTAAGAAACGATTTTACAAAATATAGGTTATGAAGTTCTTTAGGGCTCTGCCCCACTGAACTTAAAAATTACTATAAAGCATATGGGGTTGAAATTTGACGTTGACGTTCCTCTTTACTCATATGTACAACATATGAGAAAGTATATTTTGTAAAGAACATAAATATGATATTTACAAAACCATTTATTAGTTAAATAAATGGTTTTGTAAATATCATATTTATGTTCTTTAGGGCTCTGCCCCACTGATATTTAAGATTACTATAGAGCCTATGGGGTTGAAATTGTATGTGGACGTTCCTCTTTACTCATATGTACTTACTAGAAACTGTTCTGCCAGTATAGTTTGTGAAGTCCTTTAGGGTTCCTCCCCACTGGACTTCAATATTACTATAGAGCATCTAGGGTTGCAATTTGACATGAAGTGGAATTTCCTCTTTACTGATACGTGTTCACTAAGAAAAAGGTTTTGCTAATATACTTTTTTAAGTTTTTTTAACACTATGCCCCACTGGACTTCAAAATTAATCTAGGGCCTATGTTTTAAATTTGATATGGTCGTTCCACTTTGCTCATAAGTGCTTACTAAGAAAAGGTTTTGCAAACCTTTGAAAGTACTGAAGTGCAAACCTTACAGAAGTGTAATGCTCTGCTCACACTTCTTCGATGTTTCAATACAACTGTTACGGAATAAAATGTCGTTGCCCTCTACTTCATAAACACATTATTTGGTAATAATGATATTCATGACTTAAAAACACTTTAAGAGATTGTAGTTATCTACATTTTTTTAAATTATTTCAAGATCAAAAATTAATGTATGTTAAATTTAAAGTCTAAATTCTGTTTAATTGTTTCTCAAATACATTTTGTACCTAGTAAATTAAATTTATTGTTCTTAAATTCAACTGAAGTTGTATAAAATAAAAATTACTGACCTTAATTGAATTTTTCTTCAATGCATATAATAATTCGAAAGTACGAATGATGTTATCTTAAATCATCATGATTTTCTCCTAATTAAAATTTTAAAAGGTGTGGTTGCTTTACCAGAAGTACCGGAAATCTTAACTTTTTCCTGCTCTTGCTTAGATTAAAAATTACATCAAAATATTTTTATTCAACAAAGCATTGGTAGAAATACAAATCAATAGTTTATAAGTGTCTTTTATTTTTTTAACAAAAATTATAAATTAAATCTTCTATAAAAAGTTGATAATTGAGCATTACAACATTCAGACGTAGGAGAATCGTTGTTTATACAGTGTTTAAAGACTTTGAGAAACATTGCTATACATTTCGAAACAGGCAATATTATAAATTTTGGTTTGTTATTGTTGTAAAAAAGTCTGTAGCTGATAAAGAATTCGTTGGGCTTTACAAATTCGGTAGTTTTTGTGGTTTTGAATCCGTTTTTGTGTATCATTTCATCAGTTGTGAGCGTTGCCCAACACCCAGCCACCTAAAGCCTTTAGGAGTCCGTACACTAGACCGGCGACGAGACCCAGGACCGCGGCCACTATGGTAGCCAGCAAATCTGGCTTGTAGTGGGGATCCGGTGTGGGGGCGGGGGCGGGGGCAGGCTCCGGCGAGGCTTCGACTCCGCTCAGTAGGCCAACCTGGCAACACGTAAAGAAATTGTAATATACAATTTTATGAAAATGTAACAATTTAATACCCCCCGTCGCAGCAGACCTCCGTACTCAGCGAATTTCCAAAGAGTTATTGTTTCCACATCAAAGAACTTTGTTTCTATCTTATATAATTAATAATCTTTACAAGGAAATATAATATATTAAATGGCATTAAATTTCTGAGTAAATTATTTTTATTTAATAATTTATATATTAATATGAATATATTGCAATATAAAATTTATATTGCAATAAATTACTTTTTTAACAGTAATGAAAGTTCATATCCAAAGCTTCCATGCAAAAGGAATTATTTGTTTACAAATAACAAAACATAAACATTTTAAATTTGACAAATATGCAGAAGACAGCTGATCAGCTGATTAGGAACAGATACTTTATTATCTCCATCTCTCTTTCTCCCATTATACACTTATTTTCCATGAGAATACCATGGGAGTTAGCATGTAGGTTTGCTGCCATGTGGGTTTTTGATCAAATCTTAATTACTCACCACCTAGTGAAGGTTCATAAAATGTTTTATTAAGATATGTTGATAAATAAGCGATAAATAACTTTTTAAAGATTTACCCATAAG
>CM061532.1:138612699-138800199 GCA_030545055.2 Neoaliturus tenellus | reverse complement strand
CGTAACATTGTTTGATAATATTTATTGCCAGTTTTGGTTCAGGGGGATATCCTACTCTATGCATGGTTTATGTTGCAAAGAGCTTTCCATTATCACCACCTATGGACCCGCCGTGTCCCAGACTGGCTAAAACCGGCAGCTGGCATGACAGTCATGACAAGAGGTAAACATTTTTTTTTTCATTTCACGTTAGCATCATGGACCACTAGTAGTTATGATACAGGGTTCTTGGGCCACCTCATACTTCCGATTTTTGACCCTCCGTAAACTTCATTTTTGACTGGTTTTGGGCCAGTTTTTATCTGATCTTGTGCTAATATCAGCCATTTTACAACATTTTCTCAGGTTTTGCCAAGGGTGTTTTTGAGAAAAGATGAGGGAAGTATGAGGCGCCCTCTTAACCGACCCTCATAAACCTCATTTTTGAATGGTTTTGGGCCAGTTTGTGTCTGATTTCGAGCTGATTTCAGCCATTTTTCAGGGTTTAAAAATGGTGAATTTAATCGGCAAAAAAATTAATCGAGAAATTTAATCCAAGGAAGTACGAGACGTCTTCTTAAATTCCGTTGTTTAACCTAACATAATCCTAATTTTTAAAGGATTTTCATCCACATCAGGCATTTTCACCGCATTAACAGGTCATGTGACAAGGAAGAGCGTTATAATTGGTCAAAACAGGTCACGTGACAAGGAAGAGCGCTCTGATTAGTCATCACCGTAACTTTAACTCTGGAGATGAAAAAAAATCTCAAGACATTTTGATTTCCTACATCATTTTTTTATAATTTAATCAGTTAACGCCGGTGTTTCTGAATCCACCGTCTTTCCGTTCAGTTTGTTCAACTTGGTCTAATCTGATACAAGGTGGCTTTTTGTACATTTCACAAATTGTTTGCGCCACCCTATCTCCACGACACACGGGGAAATCGATATCGGAATTATTTATCAACAGAATACAGACGTTGCCGGTATGGTCTCTGTCCACCACCCCAGCACCGACATTGATACAATGCTTGAGGGCTAGACCGGATCTCGGTGCGATCCTCCCATAGCACCCATCGGGAAATAAAAGTTAAATCTGTTTTTACCAATTGTTGACCGAGTTTTGGTACAACATAATTATACGCGCTTCTGAGATCAAGACCGGCAGCACCAGATGACCCGTTGAAAGGTTCAAAAGCGTTTTCAGACAAGAAATAGTATCCATAACTTTCAGCCATTATTGATTCCTAATGGATGTATAATGGATTTTCACATCGAATAAATTAAACGGGGCGTTTTCAAAAATGTACTTAAATTATGTTTAAAAAAAAATATTTTTATTCATCAACCTTAAACTCGATATTGTGCTTGAATTTACTGTCTGAAAGTGTTATTTTACAGTTGTACAACACATAGAGTTTCCCCTTATAATTCAATAGTTGTTTCATATAGTTATTTGTCAACCTGTCATTCCAGCTTTCGGGAAGATAGAATTTCACATAATCGCATGAGACTAATATTCTCATACCATTGATGAAGAAATTTTATCTATATTTTCCACAAAATATTTTTTACTGACTTCCAGGTCACTCACCCTGATGTAAGATTTTCCATTGATTTCCGGCGTGAGAACTATTGCATTTTAGATAGTCCGGCGTGAGCACTATTACATTTTAGATAGTCCGGCGTGAGGACTATTGCATTTTAGATAGTCCGGCGTGGGGACTATTGTATTTGGATAGGCCGGCGTGGGGACTATTGTATTTAAATGGTCCTGTGTAAGGACTATTGAATTTAGATAGTCCTGCATGGGGACCATTGTATTTAGATGGTCCGGAGTGGAGACTATTGAATTTAGATGGTCCCGTGTAAGGACTATTATTTAGATGGTCCTGGGTGAGGACCATTGTATTTAGATGGTCCGGCGTGGGGACTATTGAATTTAGATGGTCCCGTGTAAGGACTATTATTTAGATGGTCCTGCGTGAGGACTATTGAATTTAGATAGTCCGGCATTAGGACTATTGTATTTAGAGTCCGGCATAAGGACTATTGTATTTAGATAGTCCTGCAAGGGGACTATTGTATTTAGATAGTCCGGTGTGGGGACTATTGTATTTGGATAGTCCGGCGTGGGGACTATTGTATTTTGATGGTCCCGCGTAAGGACTAGTTCCACGTAAGGACTATTATTTAGATGGTCCCGCATGAGGATTGGTCGAATTATGGACTGGCCCCGCGTAAGGACTGGTTTCACATAAGGACTGGTCCCGCGTAAGGGATGTCCTTAACCTTCACCATATCCTGAACTGCTTTCCAACGCTAATCTAGGATCTAATTCCTTAGACCAAAAACCGTAGAACTAAGTCCTAAAACATAGCAGCTAAGGCTTTGATCTATGAATAAGACCTATAGCTTACCTAACCTATAGCAATAGCTTAGACCAAATGAGTTAGACCTAAGATCTAAACCTAAGACCCTACACCTGAGTCCAAATGAGTTATACCTAAGATCTAAACCTAAGGCCTTACACCTGAGTCCAAAGACCAAACATCTTGTACCTAATTCCTTAGACCTAAGATCTAATACCTTAGACCCAAGACCTTAGTCTTAAGCCCTAAAGCCTAGCAGCTAAGGTTTTGACCTATGAATGAGATCTATTAACCATTAGCTTAGATCAAATGTTTTGGACCTAAGATCTTAACCTAAGGCCTTACACCTGAGTACAAGGACCAAACCTAGCAGCTAAGGCTTTGACCTATGAGTAAGTCTTATTGGCCATTTGGCTTAGACCTAATCTGTTTAACCTAAGATCTAACCTAAGGCCTTACACTGAGTCCAAAGCCCTAAAACCTAGTAGCTAAAGCTTTGACCTGTGAAACAGACCTATTAGCCACCAGCCATGTATTGGACATAAGTTCTAAACCTAAGGCCTTACAACTAAGTCCAAAACCCTAAAACTAAGCAGCTAGACCTGTGAATAGGACCTAT
The DNA here is from genome assembly GCA_030545055.2 of Neoaliturus tenellus. Taxonomy (NCBI): domain Eukaryota; kingdom Metazoa; phylum Arthropoda; class Insecta; order Hemiptera; family Cicadellidae; genus Neoaliturus; species Neoaliturus tenellus. The sequence goes on along the minus strand of CM061532.1, from coordinate 138,797,226 downwards.
TAGCCATTAGCTTAGACCTAATGAGTTGGACCTAAGATCTAAACCTAAGACCTGACACCTGAGTACAAAGCCCAAAAACCTAACAGCTAAGGCTTTGACCTGTAAATATGGCCTATTAGCCAAAAGCCTAGACCTAATTTGTTAGACCTACGATCTAAACCTAAGATCTTACACCTAAGTCCAAAAGAATAAAACCTAGCAGCTAAGGCTTTGGCCCGTGAATAGGAAATATTAGCCTTTAGCTTAGACCTAATATGTTGGACCTAAGATCTAAATCTGAGTCCTTTTACTTGAGGCTAAAGCCCTAAGACCTAGCAGCTAAGGCTTTGACCTGTGAAAAGGCCTATTAGCCAACAGCCTAGATCTAATGTGTTGGACTTCAGATGTAAACCTAAGGCCTTACACCTGGTTCCTAAAATCAAATACCTTAGATCAGACTAAATCCTTATACCAAAGATCTAATTTCTTAGACCCGAGGCCTTAGACTTAATACCTAAATCCTAGCAGCTGAGGCTGTGACCTATTAGCCATTAGCTTAGACCTAATGTATTAGACCTAAGATCTAAACCTAAGGCCTTACATTGAACCTTACACCTTAGACTAGACTAATTCCTTAAACCTAAGATCTAATCCCTAAGACCTATTAGCCACTTAGGTGGCTAAGGCTCTTAAGTCTAAGACCTAAGAGCCTTAGACTTAAAACCTAAAAACTTACAAGGGGTCGCGATTCACGGCCCCCATGAATTGAGCAAACATTAGGCAACGAGGTCTTATTTCTTTGATTGTAAAATCATGATCAGCTATGGTTGTCAGATTCAGATTGGGTATTTGAAGACCAACCCGACACCAGATCTATCTTACCTGACACCTAAGGCCCTACCGCATGGACTAGACCCAAGACCTAAAACTAGACACCGTAGTCTAGGCTTTTAAGTTCTTAGACCCAAGACCTAAGGCCCCACACCAGGGTCTAGAACCAAGACGTAAGATCCGTGGTCTAGGATTTTAGGTTCGTATACCCAAGACCTAAGACCCTACACCAGAGTCTAGAACCAAAGCCTAAGGTTCGTGGTCTAGGCTTTTACGGTCTTATACCCAAGACCTAAGACCCTACTCCAGAGACTAGGACCAAGGTCTAAGCTCCATGGTCTAGACTTTTAGGTTCTTATAACCAAGACCTAAGGCCCTAAACCAGGGTCTAGAACCAAACCTGAGGTCCGTGGTCTAGGCTTTTAGGTTCTTATACCCAAGACCTAAGGCCCTACACCAGGTACTAGAACTAAGACCTCAAGTCCGTGGTCTAGGCTTTTAGGTTCTTATACACAAGACCTAAAGCCCTACACCAGGGTCTAGATCTACGACTTAAGGCCTGTGGGCTAGGCCATTAGGTTCTTAGATCCAAGACCTAAGGACCGTCACAATGATCTAGACCCTAAGACTAAATGCCTTACACCATGGTCTAGTACTCGGCTTCAACCGTGTGCAGTTGTATTTGTTTCATCTATACCTAGAGGAAAGTCGGCCAATAAGTTCTTCGGCCCAAGACCTAAGGCCCACCACCATGGTCTAGATCCTCAAGACCTAAGGCCATACACCACAGTTTAAGTTCTTAGACACAATTTCTAAGGCCTTCCACCGTGGTTTAAATCCCCAAGACCTAAGGCCTAAGACCTAAGTTCCGTGGTCCTCAGGCTATACACCGTAGTCTTAAGGTTATACATCATAGTATAAATTCTTAGACCTAAATTCTAAGGCTCTCAACCATGGTCTAGATCCCCAAGAACTAAGGGTATACACCGTGTTTTAAGTTCTTAGACTCAAATTCTAAGGCCTTCCGCCATGGTCTGTATACCCAAGACCTAAGGCTCTACACCATAGTTCGTATTAAACCGTGTGCAATTAAATGTGGTTGTTTCGACTATAGCTAGAGGAAACTCGGCCTTTAAGTCCTTAGACCTAAGACCTAAGGTCATACACCGTGATCTAGACCTAAAACCTCATACCATACACCATGGTCTAGACCCAAGACCTAAGTCCCTACACCGTGGCCTAGTACTCCTCTTAAGCCGTGTGCAGTTATTACTGTTTCGTCTATACTAAGAGGGAAATCGACCTTTTATGTTCTTAGACCTGAGACCTAAACTTTTACACCATGGTCTAACACTTGTTTTAAGCCATGTGCAGTTGTGGTTGTTTCTTCTATAGCTAGGTTAAAGTCGGTCCTTAAGTTCTTAGAAACTAGACCATGGTGAATTATGGAGAATTTTAATTGCCCTCCTCACCCCCATGACCCATGATATCATCTTCTATCCTGATCCCCTCCTCTATTGGACTCCTCACCCAAATGGTGATTATGGGGAAAATAAATAATAACAGAACTTGATAAAATTTGGTATGTACATACGATTCCGGGGGAGGGCCCGTGGTGAGCCAGTTCCTTTACAGTTCCCTTACCTCTTTTTTTAGAAATCGAGTACTGTGTAAGCCAATAAAGATTGTCCCAAGACTTCCTTAAACTACGTCCCTAGTGGAATTCGTCATGATTTGAAGAGAGTATAGTTGACGAATTTGTCTGTAAGTGGGATTGATCCCTCCCTATATGGGAGATATTGGCCTCTCATAGAAATTACAACTGAAGTGCATGGAAGCTCAATGTCTATCTATATATTAATACGCAAGCATGTTTCATTTCCTCCTTTTTTCTCAGCTCGTGTGCATCGTAGGATATATCCGTTCATACCGTTAGAAAGGTATAGTCCTGTAGATGAGCAGAATCGCATTCTAATTCCATCGGACTCCAGGGCTACGCCCCACAGGCTTTCAAAGTTTCAATGTTAATCTTATGGAGAAAGGAGAATTGACTGAATCATAAGACAGCTGTTGTAAAAACAACTGCTAGAAAATAAGAAAGAACAGATGTTTTAGTTCTGAAATTTTTTAAGCTTCTTGGGTCCAGATCAGATGAAATTTTGATCGAATTTCGATCAGGAGGCGATCTCTAGTATATATAATTCTATAAGCGATATTTCTTGAGAAAAATTGTAAGCGTGATACAAATCGCAGTAAGATGGGAGTGGTCTCAAATTAAAGGTCTTGGTCCCATACACGAGGGAAAACTATCGGCGTGTCCATAATATTAACAGGAAATGAGAAATCACGTAAAACGCCCTCCATAAGAATAGCATGGGGATTCGAAAACGTCTGCTTTGTGTACATTAAAACATGTGTTATGGTTTAATTTTAAAACGAGACACAGATGGTAACATTGAGTGAAGATGATAAAATAATTCACACCAAGAGAAGCAATCTATACAGGGTGTCCAGCTTCCACCTTTACAAACTTTTCCAGGTTATTAAGCATGCCAAAACAAACAGAAAAATCATATAAACATATGTCCGGAAATGCTTCGTTAAGCCGCTAGCCGCCATTTTGTTTTTTACACTTAAGAATTTTTCTTTCCGTAACGGATTGTTGTATGAAGTTCATATTTGGCATGTACCTTAATCACACCAATGCTCATTTTTAGAAAAAATATTATTTTTTTCCAATGTATATTTTCAAAATGGCGGCCATTTTAAGTTTTTAAACTCAAATATCTAAAAAACCGTAAATTTTATAAAAATTTTACTAGACAGAAAAAAGTTGACAAATTAAATTATCTAAACAGTGATACCAAGTTTGTAAGGATTCGGCAACAAATAACGGAGTTATGGTGGTTTTTCTGTAGAAAAACACTGATTTTGCACTATGATTAATTGCCAATTTAGGTTATTTTAAGAGAAAAATCTCAATAACTCCGTTGTTTGTTGTCGGATCCTTATAAACTTGGTATCAATGTTTAGATAATTTATTTTTGTCAACTTTTTTGTGTCTAGTAAAATTTTTATAAAATTTACGGTTTTTAAAATATTTGAGTTTAAAAATTTAAAATGGCCGCCATTTTGAAAATATTGATCGGAAAAAATACTATTTTTTCTAAAAATGAGCATTGGTGTGATTAAGGTACATTCCAAATATGAACTCCATACAACAACCCGTTACGGAAAGAAAAATTCTTAAGTGTAAAAAACAAAATGGCGGCTAGCGGCTTAACGAAGCATTTCCGGACATATGTTTATATGATTTTTCTGTTTGTTTTGGCATGCTTAATAACCTGGAAAAGTTAGTAAAGGTGGAAGCTGGACACCCTGTATATGTAGTTCTGTAAGCGAAATTTTTGGAGCAAAATTGTGAGCGTTTTACAATTCGCAGAAGATGGTTGGGGTCTCAAATTTAAGGTCTCGGTCCCATACACAAGGGAAAATTATCACCGTGTACATAAAGCTACAAGGAAATGAGAAATATAGTAAAACGGCCTCCATAAGAATAGCATGGGAATCAAAAAAAAAAAAAAAAACGTCTTGCTTTGTGTACATTAAAATGTATGTCATGGTTTTATTTTAAAACGAGAGACAGATGATATATTGAGTGAAGAACTATTAATAACCAAATGACAAAAAATATACCTAGAGTGGTAATACTATAATAAGGCGTTTTGTGGCTTTGGAGCGACTATAAATTCTCCTAGGAGCATTAACAACCATACAAACTATTACAAGTTGACTGGTGATTTTAACTATTGTTTCAATAATTTAAATTGTGAAATACTGAGCGTATATACTAATCATAAAATACATTCTGATCGTGATAGAGACGCAATGGGCAATGAATTTTGGTTTGAGAAACGTCTACATTATTTACATTAAAACATATTTTGGTTTTATTTTAAGACGAAAAGTGTCAAATTATCGTATTGAGTGACGATGATACATTAATTAAAACTTAATTCAAGTGTATCAGTCAACGTATTATTGATATTATGTTACCTGAATTTTTCCAGAAAGCTTTTGGTCATCTCATAGATTGCCGAACTATAGGAGAGAGTAAAAATCAAAGACGTTTGTCCTACATACTAGGGGAAAATGTCTTAGGTCAAAAACTTTACTACAAAGTGGGAAATACAGTATATAAAATCAATTTTCTGAAAGGTCCTCCTTAAAGATTCTCCATGTACGTAGGTATAGTGATTTAAAAAAGTCTGCTTTCTATAAATATACAAAATCAAGAGCTTCGATTAGGAAAGACGAATATTTACAGTAATTGAAGAGGTTCGACGAATATTGACAGTACTTTAAGGTTCTGTGTTTAAATTTGGTGACTAAAAAATAAAAAAATCTGAAAGGAGCTAAAATATCCATTCTGGGTGAAATGGGTGCTAAACATCTGTCATATATTTTTCTCATTGCTGCTTTTCTATGTTATATTTAAAAACAAAACGTCATAGCTCAAAGGGAGTATGACATGTTTCAAAACTAATTTTTCATAGATCGATATGATATAAGTTCAACAGACAAAATGAAACATTTACAAACGGGTGGCATAACAGTATATGATTGTAAAGTGTGCTTTGGGACGAAATGGCCTGTTCAAAGGGTTTAAAATATTATATATAGCATATTAAGATTAAATTTAGTTAAGAACTGGTAATCTGCTATGGTTCACGCTATTTTAATTTTAGGGGCTTTTATGCCCCTATGAGCCACTAGTTTTACATATAAAATGTTAATACTATTCTACTTTTTCTGCAGCGCAATTGAAATTTCACTGACTAGGCTATTTTGTTTTATTCTTAATCCTATGAGAACTACAGGTGTAATATAACTTAACAAAGCCTGTAATAATAAATAATTTGATATCATTGATGATGGTTTGGTTTTGATGAATTACCAGCTTGTACCACGGCTGATTGATTATATTCAAATGCTGCAAAGTTAGGTATTGCGGGTTGTGGGCGAAAATTGCCTCAGCGTACGATATTTGGAAATACATTATGCAGTTTTTATCATGTTGGAAAGCATAAAATGAAATGATTTATTTTATTCCCTTCATTATTGTAAAGATGTTACACTGATTTATAAACATAGTAAAATCATGCAATTTTTGTCCATTGACCAGAATATCAATTTTTCAGGCCTGCTGTAAAATATTTTAAAGGGTCTCCTTTACGTCATATGCACGGTGTGCCGTCCAGGTAGCCTCAGTCTGCTGGAAAATGGCTACATTGTTTATTTAAAATCATGTATCCCAAACACCTCTTACCCTAAGTGCTATTTGAAAATGTGTCCAGTTTCAAGAACTTTTAAACATTTTGTAAGGTATTTACCTTAAATTGCCTAAGTTCTTGAGTTGTTGATTTCTCTCCTATGTACATTTCACCGCAGAAGCGGCATCTTCAGGGAGATTTCACTTAAATTACTTTACAATACTAAAACACTATAAACAAAAATTTACAGTGATCTTCTTATTTATTTAAGATTTAGTTCACAACACTCGCAGACTGCGCGGCGCGTGAGACAACGGCGACGGCTTGGCGAGCGCGGTGGTGGTGGTGCGTGTGGGACAGTGTCCGGTACCGGCGCGGGCGGCGGCGGCGGCGACAGCGGCGCGGACCACGTTTCTTTGTTGGCTTCATCGGCTACACTGTTTGGAGATCGAGGTGTGAGGGATGTGTGCTGTTGCGGGGGCTTGGGATTCCCCATAGTATTCAATGAGCTTTCTCTTTCCCGGCGTTGTCGGATTGATGTGGTGTTGCCAATTGGTGTTGAGTTTAAGCTGTTTCCTATTTTATGGATGGTTTTGAAAATTACTGAATTATTACAATCTTCCCTTTTATTTAGAAGTAGGTGTGATTCATTGACATTAAAATGTTTGTATATTTGGTAACTCTCGAGTGTTTTGGCTTTTGGTTTGGAGTATGCTCTATTCAGAATGGTTAATGAATCGGGGAAAGTGATTTTATGTCCTTGATTAGATTTTAAGTGTTTGGCAACTATTTATAGTGTATGGCACCTCCGTGCTACTCCTTATACAACACACTAACTCTCGATTCAATAATATGAGATTCAACTAACTAACTGTTGACTTGACTGCCCAACTCTCTTGCTCTCCCGGCTACTCCTTAATATTCCTCATATCAGTTTTACAAATTTACATTATTTTTATTACACAAGCCCTTATCGGCAAATTATTTGTAATACTCTATTTTTTTTATTTTCTCACAATGCAATACCTACATTCATAATAAAAACTAGTATCTTTTTATTACATTAATTCATGATTTTTTGTTAATGTTGATAAATAAGTTTTACTTCATTTTGTGTTCATCTTCGTTTTCTAAATGACTCTCATTAACAGATATTTTGCTAAGTTGTTTTCTCTTATTTTCTTTAATCCATATATCCTGCTATACAAAAACTCGGGGAATCTGTTAAAGCCCAACTTTAAGACGAGTACTAGACTACGATGGGTTAAGGGTTGGGTCTAGACCATGGTGTATGGTCTTAGGCTGGTTTGCCGCCACATGGGTTTTACAAGCAAATATAAGTTGTACTATTTCTATAACCAGTTCAAAATAAATGTGCTATCGTAAGACAGAATTTTATTTCCCTCCACAACGAAAATTCCCTCAATACCTTCCCGAATTTCCCCGATTTTTTTAAAATCAGATGCTATTTCAATTTCGCCATTAACATTCTGAGTATAAAATAGCGCTTATGATTGTGTGTTACTTCCCCTACTTTCCGTTGGAAGCGCTTCTCGTTATATCTCAAACGTCAAAATTACAACATTTTTTTACGAAAAAGCAAAACATTTTCATAAAGGGACATAAAATATTTTTCATCATACCATTGCGATAAACGTTGTTTTCGGAACCGTCAGCTGTGATCGAAACTAGTTGATTGGATAAACGTTTTGGTAAACAAAGTTTTCGGGACTAGGCCGCGAAACAGTGGTTTTCGGGACACTAAACAAGTTAATTTATTTTTATTTTTAATAACAGCTGTAAATAGTTCAAATACAAGATAAACAAATAACAACGTAAGATGGGGTGAATAGGTTAAAATTTATTAATTTTTATCCAAACTGTAAATTTATTAAAGGTGGTATGATGAAAATTACTGTTCGTAACTCGTCCGAAAATGGTATATCGGTGCTCGATCGAATTCAAGTACTCGGCTTCGCCTCGTACTTGAAACTCGAACTTGCATCGATACGACCACTTTCCGGACTAGTGACGAAATATACTAATTCTCAATGATTGCGATAGGTTTGATTCTTAGCCGTGGGAGGAACTGAAAAAGGGGAAGGGAGAATTGAAATCTGTGTTTCGACCGCATATTTATTTAGATCGCTGTATAGTGAATGTACATAACAAATCAAGCTATATCAATAAATAAGAAAGATAGAAAGTTTTATTGGTTTTATATAAAAATGACATAAGAAACATATTTTTGGATTTTCTCCATAATCATTTGTGCTAGGTAAAAAATGCAATATAGGCTACTAAATTGTTTTTTTTTTATTTTTTTTTTTATTTATTCTGTTGTTCCACAGTCAAATTTAACGCCGTATCAAAATTTTTGCGAATTTCCCATAGGGAATAAGCTATTACCGTAGGTCTAATGGTAGGCTAAGACTAAGATGGCCCGGGACCATGTTACTTTTTCGTTTTTAGGTGCCCAGAGACCAAAAATAATAGTCATTAAAAAAAAAAAAAAAAATATATATATATATATATATATATATATATATTATGTATGTATGTGTCCCTAGGCACGATAACTCTCGTAAAAACGGTCCGATCGACACCAAATTTTGTAGAGATGTGTAATCCAACGTTTATTCGGATGAATTCGTAAACCAGACATATCGACCTACCGGAAGGGGCAGTTTTGGGGGGTTTAGTACCCCAAAAATAAGTTTTTTTGCATTTTTCATATGTAAATTTAAAAAATTTAAAATTTATATTTTAACCATTGGATTTAGCTAAAAAAAAACACACAATTTAGTATTTTGAAGCTTTGCTCTATCTCCATTGGTTACCGAGATTAAAAAGTCTAAAGACAGTACATTGTATTTTGGTTCTCCAATGTTAATCTTATGGAGAATTTTGATGTGTTAATATTTCACTCATTAACCAATATTTTTCAATGAAACTTGGAATTCAGCTTCATTTGGTTAAGATTCATCCATTTATGGTAAAAAATCTTAGTTTTTGTGCTTATCATGGCAGCAAACCTGCATACTCTTTTCCCATGTTAATCATATGGAGAATAGACAAACTTCTTTAGCAATGGACAAATATTGATGAAACTTAGTAAATGGCTTCATATAGTCAAAATATATTTTTTTATGATAAAAACCTAATTTTAGTGTTCCCATGGCAGCATACCTGTATACTCTCCCTATATTTATCATAAGGAGAATAGACATTTATTTCCCTATTTATGAGCATGTGATTTTATTTGGTTTACAGCTTTATGTGGTAAAAATTAATATTACTAATTTGGAAATTCGCTGAGTACGCAGGTCTGCTGCGACGGGGGGTATTTTTTATACTTGCACAGCTCCTTGATGGCTTAATATTGTCAAAAAAATTGAAGATTTTCTTACAAAAAACCATTTTTTTCAAAATTAAAAATCTGGCTATTTACACTAGAAATACTTACATGCATACTTAAAGATACAGAGCTAAATAGTGTTTATTCTCTTAACAGCATAGTTATAGAAACACCAAATATCTACTTGATATTTTCTTTCTTTTTAGCGAATTTCCCTATAGGGAATACGATATTACGGTAGTAGCCATGGTAAGACCTAATCCCGGGACCATGTTACTTTTTCATTTTGAGGTCCCTAGAAGCCATGTGTGTGTGTCCGTGGTACTGATAATTTTTGAAGGGGACCTCTGATATTGATGAAATTTGGTATGAAGGTGTAAGACGAGATCTATTTTCATGAGTTCGCGAACCAGCATGATCGGGTTATGGGAACAGGGTTTTATGGTGTTTCAAATGGGTCAAAAATGGGCTTTTGCATTTTTGGAGCATAATTTTCAAAGTTCAACAATTTTAACCAAAACAATTTAAAGAGCTTCAAAAATAAACAATGTAGTATTTTGAATTTTTAACTTAGCTCAGCAGGTTACGGAGAAAAGCCAAAAATAGGTTTTCCATGTTAATCTTAGGGAAAATCAACAAAACCCTGTATCTCGCTTATTTATTGGAATAATTTGATAAAATTTGGTATATACATTCACTTGGTACTGTTCAACTGATATTTGCTTACAACACCCATATGGCGGCAAACCTACGTACTCACCCCTATGGGGTTTATGGGGAAAATGAAAAGAACACCATAACTTGATAATATTTGGTATGTACATTCGCTAGGTAGGATTTAACTGATATTTGCTTACAACACCCATATGGCGGCAAACCTACATACTCACCCAAATGGGGTTTATGGGGAAAATTAAAATGTGCCGAATATTGATACAGTTTGACATTGACCTAACCTAACTATTACATTTCCTAACAAAACTAACATTTTCTAACAACATCCCAAGGCAGAAGACCTACATTCCCATTCATATGGTGTTATGGGGAAAATACAATATCTCAAGATCGTTTGGAAATTCGCTGAATACGCAGGTCTGCTGCGACAGGGGTATTTAAAGTTCTATTACGTAGTATGGTCTTAAATCTGTGTTGAATTAGCCAAAAGAATTTAATTATTGTACGTCATTGTTGAATCTGTTTTATTTTGTGTTTAGTGTTGTTGGGATTGTAAAATATAGAATTGCACTGTTATTTATTTATTAATTTTATATCTTTAAAAATATTTATATTGTTGCCGCATAACCTACCATTTGTTTTTGTTTTGTTTAAAAACGTGCTGGAACCCCAACACAGGGCTACCTTGGGGTTTCCCACTTATTTCATCATTTCAAATGTGAATTCTTGTGTAATTTCTTTTAGTGGATTTTTAATATAGATTTTTAATTTTGTGACAAAGCCAACATTGAAAAATGAAAAGAACATAAACATCAATTAATGCAGGGTTGTGCAGAAAAGACAATTATTGATGGATATATAAATTTAGTTTGATATTTTTACCGTTAACATAATGAAAATTGAATTACATTTCGTGAATTGAAGTACTATTTTTGTAATGGTTAACAAAGGTATTGTTACTTAGTGTAAGAACCACACGATTAAGGTTGATTAAAACCGGCCATGACAACGTCATCGGACGATCTTGGCCAAAAACTCTAACAAAAAACGTCTTTTTAAAAATAGTAGTCTTTAAGGTTTACGATGAAAATAGAAGAGTAATGCACAAAAAGGAGTCTATAATTTAGAAACTAATTATGTAGTAAATGTGTGTAAAAACTTATTCGTGAATATAATATATTTCATTTTATCCGAATGTTTAAAATTAGTCAAAGGAGCAGTATACGCGATGATCTGTCTATTACTCCTAGGTTTTTATAGCAATATTGAATTGCTGGCTAATGTAAACTAAATTTGTAAACAAAAATATTGGAATGAAGCTCTCCCTTCTAAACATGTGGCATTTGAGTCGTGTCTACTAACCGTTTCATAATCCTCCAAAAACATTGTGGCTTTTCATTTTTCTATTAGTTATAAAATATAATTTAAGTTTGAAACTTTGAAAAACCATGTGCCAATATAAATGCTTTAAAAGTGTAGAAGTGAGTTATCATAAAATGTTTTGTTAATATGATTTGGTTTAGTTATAATAGTACTCCTCTCTGTGTGATAGGTTAGAGGAAAATTTGAGAATTTAATTTTATAAATTGGAGTTATTTTGATGAAGCTAAAGCCCGGTATGAGGCGGGGCTTACGAAAACTGAGAGGCCGGTTTGAGACGAGGAAGTTTTGAGAAAAGTTCCTGAATAAGCTCTTTGTTTTGTGCTTTATTTCTTTTGTTTGGCCACATAGATTCAGATTTTAACCATTTGTGACTTTTGAGACTAAGGGGATTCCGAATTCCATGTAATTTTGTTCGCAAATAGGTAAGATATATGCTGTGCTGTTTCTATTATTTTATTTATAATGGAGTATTCTAATTCATGCATTCATCTAGAGCGAAGAGGCTAGATTTCTTTGTAGAACAACGTTTTTTTTTTTTTTTTTTTTTTTTAAATAAGAAATAATATGAAAAGCTTAGAGTGCCAAAATATTACTACTTTCTTGGTAAACTTTAACATTACCTTATTTTATTCAATTATTAAATGTCGTATGGTTAATTGAAGTGACTTAATTTAATGGTGAGTTGAGCTCATTTTTATATTTTTACGTCTATGTTAATTTATATACATGATGAGTGCATGAATTTACAATAATTACAATATTTCGGCACTACTGTGTCACTACTATTATTTAGAATTTTTTTCTTATTGAGGTGGTAGAAAGTGAAAGTGTAAAATCATTACAGCTCGATTGTATGAGTGTAGGATTTTTAAATGTAATAAAATGAATGTACTTATATATTTATTACAACAAAATATATATAGTAAGTAGCATTAACTGTTTGCCCTTTCATTTAAGATTCGCATGAATGATTTAAGTTAAAGTAATAAAATGATTTAAGTTATTTTGCAGGAGTGTAAACTAAAATGAAAGGCATTGAACAATATTAACTAAATGTTAACTAAAGGCCTACCGACCGCAAAAATCCTTATTTGTTGGAAAGAAAATAAGTCAATGTTAGTATACTGCACAATGTTCCAATGTGACAATTCTGAATGCACCTTTGTCAAGGGTTGTCCTTTCGTTAATAATTGTGCTATTAAAAATAAAATTTTTTTACAAAAAGTGTATTTGGTCAAATAAAATATCTATTAAACTACAGAAATAAGTATAAATAAATAGACTTAAATATTTATTTAATGTGGCATATTAAGGACGTAGGTCGTAACAATAACTTATCCATTATAACTCACCTCATGTGCAACGAATGTAAAAATATCCAATTATAAAAAACAAAGCACCATCAATTCACTTTTAATATTGATCGTCGTAACCACCATTGATGATCGCTGGTTTGTAAACGTCGCATCGCCGATAAGATTCACTAAACCGTGTTAACGACCCAAGTGCGACCTTGGCGGAAGCCAAGTGCCGAGGGGAAGAGGAGAAGTGTGTCACTGAGGGTGCTTACCAGAGATAAGGTGAGCAAAGCCGCGGCTAAATGCAGCGTGAGATAGGCCATCTTGCGAGCTAAGTCCGCTCGCTCTCCCCAAGTCTTATCATCGTTATCATTCAGCAAACTGCGAGTAGACAGCTCTGAAGGCAGTGATAAGAACAATAAATAACGACGCGGATGGAGCGCAGAGCATTTAGCTGAGAGCTTCGAGAGTCGCACAACGTAGCATGGAGAGAAAGTAACATTGACAACTACACGAAAAGGATAACACCAACATCATACATATTCCACATGAAGCTTCACTACAGAAGTTATGATGAGGCTCATGTCCAATATTATGAGTAGTGTAAAAGAAGGGCTGCTTGGCCGGTTCAATGACCTCTAATTAAATTAGATCATGACGTCACGTAACGTCACGATGACGTCATCAACGACATGACGTCATCATCTGCGTCATAATGACACCACACCTATGACGTCATGACGACAAAAATGATGATGTCGCCATCTATGACGTCACTGACATAATTTTAGTCAATGTCACGAAGAAAGACAAACAATTTTTTTGCACTTTTGCGATTCCTCGAATTCCGATCAGGAGCAAAATTCTCCGAGGAACCACAAAAGTGCAAAAAAAAGTCTTAACCTCACCGTAGATCACGCATTTACTCAGATGTGACGCATTTACCCATAGAGAAACCCGAAGTTTGGCGGGTTAACCCCATGAGTGGACATGGCACGACGCGTACTGTACAACGGCGAGACCGAGACTGACTCTATCATACCGAGTATCACAGGCACAGGTACCCGACTGTAGTGGTGGGGGTAGTGGCCAGATTGAAAAAAAGAAATTCCACCACTCGATTGTGTTTGTCCCCATTTTGACTTTGAACACTTATGTTTCCCCCTCCAAACTCGGAGTGGAAATATTTTGTGTGTAAAATTATTAATTTTGTTCTTTTCCAGGTGCCTTTAGTACTTGTAAAATTTCCAACCATTCCAAAGATAAAATTGTTTTGGCTACATATCAGACTTATGAACAAACTGATGAAATAAGTAAATCTTGAATAAAAATTTAATTTTTATCTTAAGTTAAATGAGTGTAAAAATGCTATGTGCATAGGCTTACTACAAGAGTCAGACAGCAACTGACCAAAACCACTCCATGCATCCCAGGTACTCGACTGTGTGGTGTGAGTAAGGTGTCCAGAGTAATTTTTTTTTTTTTTTTTTTTTTTTGTGGGACGGAGCCCTAAAGAATTTTAAAATATATATTTGGAAAACCTTTTCTCAGTGAGTAACCTACCTATGAGCTAAGGGGAACGTCCATGTCAAATTTCAACCCGGAGGTCCTAAAATGTTTTTGAAGTCCTGTTTGCAGAGCCCTAAAGAACTTAGAAAACTATATTTGTAAAACCGTTTCTCAGTAAGCACCCATGAGCAAAGAGGAATGTCCATGTCAAATTTCAACCCCGTGAAGGCCCTAATGTAATTCTGAAATCCAGTGGGGTAGAGCCCTAAAGTGCTTTAAAAACTATATTTGCAAACCCTTTTCCTAGTGAGTACCCATGAGCAAAGGGAATCCTCCATCATATTTCAACCCCGTGTGCCCTAGAGTTATTTGAAAGTTCAGTGGGGTGCAGACCTAAAGGGCTTCAAAACTATATTTGCAAAACGTTTCTTAGATTACATAGATAGTACCTATGAGCTAAGAGAATCGTCCTTGTCAAATTTCAACACGTAGGCTATACAGTAATTGTCAGCTTCTTTGATGTAGAGCCCTAAACAATTTCGAAAACTATAATGGTAAAACAGCTTCTTAGTGAGCACCCATGAGCAAAGAGGAACGTCCATGTCAAAAATTTCATCCCAGGGAATGCCCTAAAGTAATTTTGAAATCCAGTGTGGCGGAGCCCTTAAGTGCTTAAAAAACTATGTTTGCAAAACCGGTTGTTAGTATACAATGAACAGTAAAAAGTATATAGTAATAAAATAGGCTACGATATAAAGTAAAGTGCACTTAATACAACCAAAGTACACCAGACTAAAAGTAATAGTACATCACTATAATCTTGACAATGTCAAACATAAATAAACATTATATCTCACTTTCCTAAAAAACACCTGGTTATTACTTCTATGCTTATATAGGCCCATTCTATACGGACCGATTGTCGGCGGCGGACCTGCTCACGCGAAATCTGCCGTCCACCGGCCATTCTATACGAGCGGTTAATCGGCCCAACAGTGTTGGCAACCATTCTTCAGTTACTGCCAAAAATACAGTTTTAAGTAGCATTTATCTCTGACCTTGCTAAAATTGTTTCCACTCATATTATCACGCTTTACAAAGTATGTAACCCAAGAAAATACACAATTGCAATAAATTAAAATTATAAAATGATTTATAAATTATTATAAAATTACAAAAATATAAATATTGTATACACATACGACATTAAAATTCAAATTAGAAAGGAAAAAGTTTTTTCAGTTAAGTGATGATCTATTCGTATGTAAAAAAATTACTTTATATGACTTTAATACGGCATTTCCGAAATACTGAAAAGATTACAAGATAAAATACAAGATTGGTCAATATTCGAGAATTACTTTTTTAAGAGACAAATGAAGGTATAAATTACTTAAAAAATACAATTAACTTTAAAAAAGAAAATAAAAATATACGTAGACATCTACCTATAAATAACTGATAGGGCCTAGATCAACACCTCCTAGAATAATAAGTACTAATAAGTAATAAATTAAGAATAATATTACTCTAGGAGGTGGATCCTTTTACCTGGATACCTTTTGTCCAGTATTATGTAACAACTTGATATGGCCTTTAAACTGTATAACCGTCGGTCGAGGCCTATTAATCATTAAAACTTAATTTGTCATGTAATCAGTAAGTAACCAATACACTAAAATAGGCCTACCGGTATGTAATTGAAATGAATAGCCTCTGCGTCGTTGAGATAAATATAGTTGTATTTGTTTATTTTCGTGAATATTGAATGTGGGCAAAAATTAACTGTACATTGAATTTTTACCTCAATCCAACTTTTAGAATTTTTAACTTTGTCTGCGTAATCTTTAAATTAATGTCACTTCGTATAATTTATAATGTTTTCAACTTCTATAAAATGAGTTTTTCAGTGTAAAACATGTTTTCTAAAAATAAAAACAAACTGGAGAACGGTGATGACAAAACGGATGAGGAAAGGCAGTGGACGACGAGAAATGGCGATAACAGGAGAGAAATTACGAGATTTGGCGTGATGTTGCGAGATCGGCGGCGGAAGCAGAATATAACGTTTATATATAACGCAGAATATAACGTTGTTTATGGCGAGTTAAAAATCTGCCCGTATAGAAGCTCCCATTTAAACTCCATTGTTTGGTAAACTATCAGCTGACCGACAATCGGCGGCAGACAATCGGTCCGTATAGAATGGGCCATAAGCATTTTCTTGAATGAATCATCACGTGGCAGATGTAAACAAACCTAATTCAATTTCCATAATCATATGTTAGAATACAAAAATGTTGCTTCCATAAGAATAACATGGTATTGTCGGGAGATGACTTGTTGGCCACTGAGGTTGGGGGGCGAGGGGAAAATTACATCCGAATCCTACCGGTCATTTGGTTAACTAAGGAATAAAAACAAACTTAAATTGTACTATTCTACATGAAAAAAATTTGCTAAAATAAGTAAACAATTCTCTTTGTTGACAAACTAGCCAGCCTAAATTCAATTTAGAGAAAGACAGCTGACTGCAAAATAGAAGAAAACATTGTAGGGATGCTGAATGTTTTTGGTTTTGTTGATAGCTTAACTGCTTAACATATGGTGGAATAAAAAAAAACCAAAAACAAAAAGCAAATTGTTTTGGCCAATGGCATGCTTCAGCTTCCCCCTTACCCCGCAACCCCCTCACTGGCCAACAAGTCATCTCCGGACAATAACTTTTTGGTCGTCTAGGGCGTAGCCCTTTGTGAAAATTAATATGAAAATAGTCAGACTTTCCTATTTTGAGCCTAAAAAATGGGTATACAAAATTTCAGCACTCTGGCTAGTCGGGAAGTTGGAGAATTAGTGATGAGTGAGTCAGTGAGTGAGTGAGTGAGTGAGTGCCTTATTTGCCTTTTATATATTTAGATATACATAATCATTTTCATAATTCGGATTAACTATATGGTTAGTTACAAATTTATAGATATAAAATCAATCTTTTGTCATTTCAGGTATTATAGAGTGTAAATAGCGTCAATTACTGTTTTCTTCTCATGTACAGAGTCTGCTATGTTGGATATACGTCGATTTTCAGCATTATACGTTTTTCCATTAAATTTTTACAATTAATTACCCCACGATTCTTAAGTTCATCCAATAAAGCCACCCATTCGTTTTCTAATCCTGTATGACCTGCTTCTTTAGCTTCATTTTATCCACACATTTATTGTTATCTGATTTTCACAAGACACATCATCAAAAATATAAAAGCTGAAAAAGCTTACCTTCATTTGGCTGCATACCACTTTTACTCGCGTTAAGTTCATAATATTTTCCTGCAAACAAATTTTTTAGTATTTTTTTCAGTGATTAATACTTCGGTTGTTGTAATGATTTTGAGAATACATATAAATTATTATAACACAATCCTTTACGGTTTGCTATCAAATTGAATACTACATTTGTTTTACCAAAATTGGAGGGGCTGGTTACCAGACAGTGCACCGTCTTTGGTAACAAAACACCATGTTTGCCGCTATTGATTTCCGAAATGTCTACTGTTAGTTTATCAATATTATAAATAGTGAAACTATCTTTTTGCGGTATTATCGCCATCCTTTGTAAGGGTTCAACCTAAAATGATATACCATCGTATCAGATCCCTTTTAGGTACCAAGAATCTTCAGTTTTAATAAATTCTAACCATTAGGTTATGACTTTATATATTTTTCCGTTGCAACACCTTTTTAACGAAATCATCGCCTACTTTTGATTTAAACATTTCATATCCATAAAACCCTCCATCAAGCAATTGTCCTTTTAGCAAATTTCCCTATAGAGAATAGGCTATTACGGTAGTAGCCATGGTAAGACCTAAGCCCGGGACCATGTTACTTTTTCATTTTGAGGTCCTAAAAAGCCAAAGCACCATTCGTTCATTTTCATACTTACTTACTTGAATACTTGATGTCTTCATCTGTGACCAACTTGAGTTGGATTGATTGCGTTATTATTTACATAAAAATTTACAACTACATTCACTCACAAAAAACAAAAAAACATACATTTATGTACTTTAGGCGTCATTTGGCGGACACGACAAGGTAATATTGTCAAATTTCAGGCAGGCAAAGGGGCTCATCCAACACCTCACTCAGGGAATACAAGGGTATACTCAGCAGGAACTGGCGCATCACCCGATCAAAGTTCCTCACTTCAAGCGCACGCACACTTGGAGGTAATGTGTTGAAAGTTTTGATGGCGACCCATAGGTAACTTCTTTGAGTGTAGGCGAGTCGGCATCGTGGTTGGTCCAAGTTGTTGGCACCACGGGTCCCATAATTGTGCTGCATACTTCTTGTTGAAAGAGCAGTGAGGTTGGATTTCAGGAGCGTCAATATGGTATAGACATATTGGCTCTGGACAGTCGTGATGCCTAGCTCCTGAAAAATAGGCCGGCAGTGGTCCCTAGAGTCAGAAGCTGTCATTAACCTCATTGCTTTCTTTTGCAGAAGCAGCACTTTGTGGCAAGCAGGAGTATGTCCCCAAACAGCTAATCCATTTACAGCTAATCCAGCTATAAGACTATGGGAAAGGGAAGTGGTAAACTATAATCAAGTAAGGCCGAGTGATCGCAGATCTTAGCTTTCTAATGAGATAAAGTACTCTGGATAGCTTTAGACGTCATTACATACCTTGTCAACATGTTGGTTCCAGTTAAGTTTAGGATCTACCCAAAATCCCTGGAGTTTAACGGCCGGTTCATCCGCGCCTGGTTTTAAAGTGCAGATTACTGACTGCATCTTTTCTTCGTTTAATTTCCGGCGATTTGATAGAAACCACTCTTTGGCTTGGTCGAGGAGAAGTGTCGCTGCAGTGTTTGGTTCGCCTAGGTCCTAATGTCTCGTCAGTAGTGTGGTGTCGTCGGCGAAAAGGAGTGTGCGCCTGTTCAAAACTAAGTCATTAACCATAATGGCGAATAAGGCTGGGCCCAACACTGAGCCCTGCGGAACACCATATAGCATGTCTCTGGTCCTAGAAGAAGCCCCATGCAGAGAGACAACTTGTTTCCTATTGAGGAGGTAGCTGGAAAGAGAATGGAGGACCACACCCCCTACTCCATATCTTGAAAGTTTGGACAGTAAAACATCATGAGGGACCACATCAAAGGCCTTACTTAGGTCGCACATACTAAGATGCACGGAGTAACTGTTTAAACTCCTCGGAGATAATTTTTACCAGGCTGAGCAGGGCAGAAGTGGTATATCGCTCTTTTCTAAACCCATGTTGGGCGTCGTTAAATAGGCCATTGTCTTCAAAGTAGGCCATCAGCTGTTTCTTCATGACAGTTTCGATTACCTTAGAGAAAACAGGGAGGACAGATATGGGGCGAAAGTTAGACAGCTGGGATGAGTCTCCCTTTTGTATATGGGTGTTGTCTTTGCTATTTTGAGATTGTCGGGAAATACACCCATAGAGAGGCATTTATTCAGAAGGTAGACTAAAGGTAGGGCAATATATTCTATTACTGATTTCAAAACATTACATGAAACTCCATTTAAGTCTTGGCTGTCAGAATTTTTAAAGCTTTTAACAGTACGAATTAAGGTTTCTTTACTCACCTCTTTCCAGTTGTTGAAAGAGTTAGTATGGGTTAGGTCCGGAAGGTGGCCCAGTGGGTCGGCCTGCAACACGGGTAGCTCAAAGATAATATTGCTTGCCACTCCAGCAAAATAGTTATTGAAATTATCTGGGGATGCCAAGGCAGGAGGCCCAGGCCCTGACGCTCTGTGTTGGTTCACAATGTCCCAAGCCGCCTTGCAAGAGTTGGGGGCATTTAAAATAGTACGGGCATTAAACAGTTTTTTCTCAATCTTTACTTTAGATCTGTAATCTTTATTTATTTTAGAATACAAGGAGAAAAATCTATTTCTCAAATCTACATTCAAGGTCAATTTGTAATGGTCATAAACTAAGACCATGAAGGAACTTAATTTGGCTAATTCCGGAGTATACCAAGCTTTGTCAGAAAAAAAATATATATATATATATATATATATATATATATTTTTTTGCGGCTGTGAAATCGCTTTACACTAACAGGTTTGATGGGAAAAACAGAATCCAAATTTACTTGAAAAAGATTCATAAAACAGGCAAAGGCAAATACAGTTCTTTTGTTTAAGGAGTAGTCATCAAACCATTGAGGATAAAGATTGTTTCTTACCTTATTTGAGTGAATGGTTAGGATTAGCGCTCCGTCGTGGTCCCCCACGTAAGATGCAACAACCTCTGACTTCAGGTCCCAGGAGTCGATATTTGACGCCGCCGCTGAATCGAGGCACGCTTCACCTCTGGTTGGCAGTCTGGAAGCGAGATGGAGTCCGAAGCTTCGAAGCAGGTTACAAAAAGAAAGTTCCTCAGAAGAAGGCCTTTCCACATGAATATTGAAATCACCGCACACAACTAGATATATGTGTATATGTGTATATATGGCGGTGTTCCGTCATATATGAGTGTGTGGCCGTGGTACTAATAACTTTTGTAGGTTACCTCCAATTTTAATGAAAATTGGTATGAAGGTGTAAGACCAGGTCTATTTTCATGAGTTTGCGAAACAACATGGTCGGGTTATGGGAACAGGGTTTTATGTGGTTTCATAGGGGTCAAAAATGGGTTTTTGGCATTTTTTGACCTCAATTTCAAAATTCAACAATTTTAACTAAAACCATTTAAAAGAGCTTAAAAAACAAACAGTTTAAAATTTTGGATTTTAACTTGGCTTAAAAGGGTAACAGAGAAAAGCCAAAAATAGGTTACCCATGTTAATCTTAAAGGATTAACAACCAACACCTGTATTTCGCTTATATATTGGCATAACTTGTTGAAATTATTTGTTATTTAAGTTCACTAGGTCCCTAGGTTCACTAGCTTTAACTGATATTGCTTAAAACATCCTTATGACAGGAAAACTACATACTCACTCCTTTAGTGTTTATTTTGAAAATACAAAATCTCAAATTCCTTTTTAAATTCGCTGAGTACGCAGGTTTTTTGCTGAGGATGGGGGTATTTTGTAATTTTAACCATATTTAACTAGAACAAGTTTATCAAAATTGGTGTAACTAGTGTACTTGTTGCTCGATATCGAGCAATTTTATTTGGATTATTTTTGTTGTTTACGCTTTTTAATCAGTTCATTAATCAGTGCATCCTCCAAGGTATAAATCATAACGCCTTTGGTATGAATAGATGTGTGTAGGTGGTGTTGGTTCTCACTGGTAAAAATACTGTGTTTACTCGTTTTTTATACTGTATTCCCTCATCAATGTTAATCAAATGGGGAAATTTGAAACTTTAAGGGCTTTAGGTCCCTTCCTTTTGGATAGATATTTACCAATTTACTTTAGAAACAACTTCTCACCGAGCCCTATTCAATGACAGTAAAATTTTTAAATTTGGTTGAAAACTGTAGGAGGAGTTCCTTGTACAAAAATCCGTGTCGCGTATAAAAAATGTAATAGATCAATGGAGGACACGGCGTTTTACTTGGCGTGTTTCCCATTTTTTTTTTTTTTTTTTTTTTTTTACTGAAGGAAAGGAAATTAGGTTGAAGTAGTAGTTGATGGTAGATATGCGTCTTGGATGTGTCAAAAATTGACATACCTATGTACAATCATTGACTGTGTGCATTAAATGGTCTATCTATAAGTACTTTTGTTTTCTTAATGCCCACAGTTACTAAATTTTATTAATTAATTATCATAGTGGTTCCAAAATTTGGTTTTTTTCAAGTTTTTGTTTTGACCCTGAACCACTTACCAGAACCAGAATCAGATTCAGAATCAGAAAGTTTATTTCCCAAAAATACAGTACATCATGGAGTCCCAACAAATCTAAAAGATTTGTAGTTGGGTGCTCATCATATATACAAAACAATTACAAAATTAATACAATAGAATATATACAGCGCTCATGGTAAACGGTGCAAAACTACATCCTAAATTTACTGCCAACTGAACATTGGAAAGAAGTACAATAATTACTATTTCTAATCAAATTTAATACTACAACTACTACTTTAAATATTTTATTATTTATTATTTTACTTGTATCATGAAAACGAGTTAATAACACACATTTATTTGTGAAAATAGTAAAAGGAAAACGAATGGAGCTGGATATATGAACGAGTGATATATGGATATATGAAACACATTGTCATTTACAAAAATACGAATTAAAGGCAATCTCATAAAATACCTACCCACATTCATTAATTCATAAATCATATTCGTGTACACACACACACACACACACACACACACACACACACACACACACACACACACACACACACACACACACACACACACACACACACACACACACACACACACAAAATATATTAATTTGGTATAAACAGCTATTAAAAACAAACTTAGAATGCTTCCTAATAATTATAATCTACTTAAAAATTGTTGATCATTCATACCAGCTGTGCTTAGGTACCAATTTTACAATTTTGTAAATTTTTTCCTCTTGTTTACCGCCATTTTGCATTTTTAAGGAATAATTTTTAATTTAAGAGCGACTTGACGTAATAAAATTAGATTTTGTACACAGCTTTTTGAAGTGAACACCTAGCTGGGAAAAAATAATAAATTTTTTATCACTCATATTTTTTAAATGGCGGCTGTTTAAAACTTTTAACCTTAAATTGCATGAAAACTACATAAGGTAGCAAAGTTTATGCTCATACGTGTTTTTCGGAAAATTTGATTTAAAATCCAACGATGTAAAAACTATGAAAATCGATTTATAAATAAGCGAGATAAAGCGATTTTAATACAAATAGTCACTCCTCTGACCGGGTTGCCACGCAAAAAGCGCGGTCTCGGCGCCAGCTCAACAATGTATCAGAGAATTTCCATAACCATGGGGTGTAGAGGGTTGACATTTTGCATGGACTTTTCACTTTGCTCAAAAATGCTCAATAAGAAATGGTTTTGCTAAAATCCATCAGGGCTCCGCCCCACAGGACTTCAAAATTTCCCTCTAATGTTATCCTTATACCAATGTTAAGGCAACGACGAATCTGAAAAACTATGGGACATACGATGTTAATATTTGGCATGGGCACTCCCCTAAGCTCATCGGTGCTCACTAAGATACAGTTTTTCAAAATTCCAAAAAAGTACTGCCCCACAGTACTGATAAATTACTCAAGGGCCAACAGGGTTCAAGATTTGGCATGGATGTTCCTCTTTGCTCATAGGTATTCACTAAGAAACGGTTGTGCAAATATCGTTTTTTAAGTCCTTTAGCACTCCGCCCCACTGGGTATACGGGATTGAAATTTGATGTGGACGTACTCTTAACTTATATGTACTCGCTAAGGAACGGTTTTACAAAATTGCATTATTGCGTACGTTGTTGAAATAGCATGGCTGTTTCTCTTTGCTCATCACTAAGAAACGGTTTTTAAATATAGTTTTTGAAGTAGGCCTACTTTAGGGCTCTGCCCCACTGGACTTCAAAATTAGTAGAGGACCTACGATGTTGAAACTTGATGTGGACGTTCCTTTTTACTCATTTGTACTCGATAAGAAACGGTTTTACAAATATAGTTTTTGAAGTCCTGTATAGCTCTGCAACACTGATCTCAAAATATATCTAGGGCCTACGAGCAGGGCCGGCTCTACCATATAGGCGAACTAGGCGACCGCCTAGGGCGCCGAGGCCCGAAGGGCGCCATCGCGGCAGAGACGAGCGCCCCTGATTTGCAGTAAAGAGTGTTACTAATCAGTGGTAAAGAAAGTCCCTGATCGGCGGTAAGCGCCCCCGGTCGGCGGTAAACAGCGCCCTTACTCAGCGGCAAAGTGCGCCCCTGATCCCGGTAAAGAGCGCCCTCAAAATATAGCTAATATCTTCTTGATCGGCAGTAAAAAGTGCCCCAAATAATCATAATTAAACCGGCGAGAGACAGCACCTCCCATAGGTAAAATACACCTGATCAGAGTTGAATTGCGCCCCCAACCAACGGTTAAAAGCGCCCCTAATCAAAATGGTAAATAGCGCCCCTAATTGGAGTTAAATTACGCCACCAACCGCCGGTAAAAAGCGTCCTCGAACTATGGTAAATAGCACCCCTGTTCAGCTGTCAAGAGCGCCCTGATTGGAGGTAAATACCGCCCCCGACCATTGGTAGAAAAATGCTCCTGAACGACGGTCAACAATTGCCTTCACCTTCTAATCAGTGGTAAATAGCAACCCTGATCACATCAAAGTTAAATTGCGCCCCCAACCAACAGTATTCAGTGTCTTCCACCGTCCGTAAAAAGCCCCCATGATCGACGGCAAAGAGCGACCGAAATAAGCGTAAATAGCGCCTTCGATCAGCGGTAAAGGGCGCCCCCGACCGGCGGTAAACATCCCCCCAATTAACGGTAAACAGCGCCCCTGATCAGAGAGCACTCGATCGGTGGCAGTAAGGAGCCCTCTTATTGGGGGTAAAAAGGGCGCTCCCAATAAAAAAATAAATAGTGCCCACGTCGGCAGTCAAGAGAGTCAACAATCCTCTGATTCGCCTCTATGAAGAGCACCCCCCTTGAAACTGATTTTTTTCTTGATGTCTGAAATGGATAATACAAATAGTAATCAGATCCATTTCGGATCTTTGCATTTTCGCAGTGGATAATTATTGTGCAAACTTTGTTTACAATAAATTATGAATAGTGTTTTTTTTTATTCCAAGCGCTTTATTTGATAATAAACTATTAATAAAAGTATTGTTTTGTTTTGAACGTTGTTTTCTTCATAATATGTAATAACGGCTGTAAAAGAAACGGCTTGAGTGGTTTGTGGTAGGGGGGAAGGAGCGCCTACCGGCACTTTCGCCTAGGGCGCCAGGAAACCTAGGGCCGGCCCTGCTACGAGGTTGAAATCTGACATGGACGTTCCTCTTTGCTCCCATGGGAGCTCACTTAGAAACGGTCTTAATACTTTTTGAAGTTCTTTAGGGCAACCCTCCCTACGAGACTTCAAAATTACTATAGGGCCTATGGGGTTGAAATTTGACACGTTCGTTCCTCTTTGCTCATAGGTGCTTACTAAGAAAAGGTTTTGCAAAATCCAATGCTCTGCTTATACTTCTTCAATATTTTAATACAATTCCTAAGAAAGATGATTTAGTTGTTTCTTAAAGGGATTATTACATATAAAATAAATTCAATCACGGGCGAAGCCGTAACGGGCCACAGCTAGTTAGTTTATAAAAATCTTTTTCAAAGGCTGATGTTGCGGCGGCTCTTCACACAGTATTGGAATCAATGTTAGGTTTTAAATAACAAGATTGAGAAAATTTTATTGCCCGGTGAATTTTAGTAATGATTTATCCTAACTCCAGAGCATTTTGAACTACCAAATAAGGAGGCAGGTTTTATTTTCCAAGGTCATCATCAACTCGGTTATCTTCCAGTCGGCAAAACTTCAGTCCTGGCTAGTAGAGGCAACAATGCCAGGCAAGCTGACAAACTGTTTCGAGACTTGGCTTCAGCAAACAGTCTTACCTTTACTACAACCTTACCCCCACTACACCTCATGTTCCCCCACCGCTCGCAATTTACTTCCAAGATTCCACGGAGTATTTCAGTTTTATACCAACCTTACTGTGAACCAACCTTACTGATGGCTTAAACTGTGGATGAAAAATTATTTAGAGTTAAATCTTTGCTGGCGGTGAAAAAGAAACCAAGCAAAACTACAAGACCTTAAACTTTAACAAAATGCAAGCATTCATTGAAAATAATCTTAAATTTTTCACAGAAGACGCCAAGGTCACTATGGATGATAAAATGTTTCCAAAACTTTTAGAAGAATTAACTTTTGCCAGTAAAGTAACACTGGTGACTCCATTTCTTTACTAATTCCAAAGGTCACATGTGAAAGAACAAAATATTTTTACATACATTTTTCTACTCCAAAATTGTTGGAGTAAATATTAGTGTTCAAGGTAAAAATGGGACCAAATATGATCGATTGGTGAAAAAAATAACGTATTTCTTCAATCTGGCCACTTAAAGCCCACCAAATCCTTATCCTTTTTTAGTCGGGTACCTACGATACTCAGTATGACAGAGTCAATCGCAAATACCAGAGAGTATGACTCGGTATGACGAGCCATTGTACTGTCCGCTCGTGGGGTTGAACGGTCAAACTTCGGGTTTCTCGGTGGGTAAGTAAATATTTTATTTCGAAGTAGGGTTGCCAGCTCAGATCAATGGCCTCTAATTAGTGTTGTACGTCATATGTGTTAGGTTTACGGCCAATTCGATAAAAAAATTGCATATTTCTTGTTCCTCGTAGAATTTTACTCCGGAGCAAAATTTGAGGAATCGCAAAAGTTTTTTGTCACGAAAATAGAAAGAACTTGAATTGTTGAAAGAGAATAAACAATTAGTATTTTAAGAAACGCAAGACATCAAAAAAACTCACCTGTTCTGTTGATTCAAAAGGTCAAAATCTTGGCCACCGAATACATTAGTTTTACCCTTAGTTAAATTATTACTTCGAACAGATTCTTTTCTTTGTAAAATTATTTAAATATTTATAAACTATTTTACGAAACTATTTACTTATTTATAGTTTTATGAGTATTTATAAAATGAAATTAATAAAATTTTATCATATTTTTTTATTATCTACATTTATTGATCAAAATAAGGGGTTTCACACATTCTTAAGACAAAGAAATCCGAGAGCAAAGTACTATCTAATCTTTATTTTGATCCTGGTGCTGGTTAAACAAATTGACTTTAGTTAAATATCTAAATATCGATATAGTTTAATTAAATACAAATTATATATTTAGTATACATATTCAATCCCAAAAGTGCAAGCAGCGTTATTTTGATAAAAAGTGTTTAAATTTTTTAGACACAGAAATAGTTTAGTAGTAACCTTAATTTATACTTAAAATCTTTCTATTTACTTAATATGTTTGCTCATTTATATAAGAACTTAACATTTGTAACTTATCATATATAGCTAAACATGCATATGCACGACAAATTACTGAACTTTTCCTTTGTTATTATTGGTATAACACAATTTTATATCATTTATAGCTATAAATATTTAAGTATTTTGTTCCACTACACATTTAATACAAATATTTTTACCGATTCGAAAAAATTGAAATTTGTGTCCATTGTGGTTGAGGCATTTGACTGACCACAGATTTACACCTACTCTTAGCTTTTTCTAAGATGTATACATTTTAGTACCTTTAAAAAAACAGAACACATAAAACAAAATGTATATCTAACCTTTATGTACTCTTAACAGAATTAAAGACAGTTTATTTCAGTTTTTAAGAAGCAGAGACCATAAGATATTTATTTACCCTTGTTAAAAACTAAAATAAACTGTCATTTTTTGTAGTCTTTAATTCTGTTAAGAGTAACAGAAATTTTAGATATACATTTTGTTTTATGTGTTCTGTTTTTGTAAGGTACTAAAATGTATACATCTTAGAAAAAACTAAGATTAGGTGTAAATATCTGGTCAGTCAAGTGCCTCAACCACAATGCACGCAAAATTTAATTTTTTCGAATCGGTAAAAATATTTGTATTAAATGTGTAGTGTAACAAAATGCTTAAATATTATGCCCACGCGCCAAAGATGAAATCCCCTACAAAGTCCGTGAGGCAAAATTAATGCAGTAGTTATATTGCCTACTCTGACTTCAGGGAAGGCTGCAGTATTTGAGCTATTCTAACATTAAACTTGTTTGGATGAGACAAAATATTATTTTCTATAAGAGTGTACTTAATAATTTTGTCAAGTTTTAATGAATTTCCTTAGGGAATAAGCTATTACCGTAGGTCTCATGGTAAGACCTAGGCCCGGGACCATGTTACTTTTTTGTTTTGAGGTGCCCAGAGACCAAAAATAATAGTCATTAAATTTTTTATATGTTTATATATGTATATGTAAGTATATATATATTCTGAAAGAATTACACCCATTTTTGTACAATATTTCGATTTATTATCTTTTTCGAGTACAAAAGGTGAGAGGTTTGTGTTGATTGAAACATAAACAAAACAATGGATCAGCTGTAAGATAAAATAACATTTTTGGTTTAGGGACAGATTTGATGTGAAATAAAACTATTGAATTATTATGAAAAATATAAGCCAGGAAAGTTTACCTGATCAACGAATGTTGAGTCCGTGTGGTTGTTTTGTTCTTAAGACTAACTGATGAGCCAATTCGTATGTTCTTAAGTTCATTTCATTGACATCTTTGCTGTCGACTCTTTTGATTTTGTGGATAGCCTTAAGATCAAAACAATCCTCAAACTCAACATTATGTTGCTGAACAGCGTGTAAGGCCACCGGCTTTTTGTTGTCTTTGTGTTTGACTGAAAATCGATGCCCCGTCATTCTGACCCTCAGAGAGTTTGAGGTTTTACCAATATATTCTTTTGGGCAATGTTTACACGTCAGCTGATAAACAGCATGGCTTGATGAACAATCCATGTGTCCAACTATCGGGTAAACATTGCCTGTTACAGTACTTTTGAATTGATCGGTGGTGCACATAATTTTGCATATACCGCAACGCGGTTTTTTGCACGGTTCACATCCGTGGGTCAGTTTATGACTGGTAACATCTTTCTTTTCAAGCTTGGGCCTTACAAGCATGTTCTTCAAATTTGGCGATTTTCTGAAAACCATCCTAGGTGGTCTAGACAATATATTTTCTGTCAAGGTGGAGTTTTTCAACAGTTCATAGCCCGTTTTCATGACACTGTTTATTTTGTGAAGGCCAGGGAAATATGAAGTTAAAAACTTGGGGTCTTCTTCATAACAATTTTGCCTACTAATACTTTTTGGCCTGATGAATTGTTTTTTGACCATTTTCTCAGGGTAGCCTCTTTTCTTAAAAGCACTGTTCAATTTACTTAGGTAAGAATTGAAATCCTTAGAGTCACTGCATAAAGATTTAGCCTTAATTGCTAAACTCTTTGGAATAGACTTTTTTACATGAGCAGGGTGACAACTGCTGTAGTGGAGGTACTGCATTTTATTGGTTTCCTTGATGTGAATTTTAGTTTTAAGAATGCCACCATCTAAAAATACATCCAAGTCAAGATATGTAATTAATTTGGAAGAGAATTTCCAAGTAAAATGTAAACAAGAAAAGCTATTGAGATCATCAAGAAATTTTTGAAGACTTTCAATACCGTGTTGCCAAACCATAAATATGTCATCAATAAAGCGGAACCATGCAGTCGGTTTTAAATTTTGATCATCTAAGAAATTTTTCTCCACCAGACCCATAAACAGATTCGCATAAGAGGGTGCCATCCTGGTGCCCATGGCGGTTCCCTTTTTTTGCAAATAATTGTTTCCCAAAAATTTGAAATTATTCATAGTTAAAACCATATGAATGAGAGCGGACAAAAATTTGGAAGAAGGGCTGGACTGAGGAGGTCTGGTGTCTAAGAAATGTTTAGCAGCTTCTAGACCACCTTGATTACTTATAAATATGTAAGTATATATATATATATATATATATATATATATATATAAATATGTAAGTATATATATATATATATATATATATATATATATATATATATATATACTTACATATATATATAAGTATATATATATATATATATATATATATGTGTGTGTGGGTATGTATGTGTCCCTAGAAACAATAACTCTTTAAAAAACGGTCCGATCGACACCCGAATTTGGGAGAGATGTGCAATCCTACCTTTATTTGAATAAATTCGTAAACCAGACATATCGACCTGCCGGAAAGGGGTACTTTTGGTAGATTTTGTGCCCCAAAACTGTGTTTTGCATTTTTATATGTAACTAGTATACGTGTTGCTTGAAATCGAGCAATTTATTTTCATACAATGCAAATGTTAAATTTAGCACCAAATCAATGACATCCGACCAATCCAATATTGTGAATCTATTTAATAACCAAAACTACACGTATTTACAGCTCATTATTAACAGATGTTTAAAATGCTTTATTTAATCCCAATGTTATTTAAAAGGGAAATTTTGAGATTTCAATTGTGGATAACGCCTTTATTTTCAGTCCGATTCTTATCAGTTTTTGGCGGAAACAACTACAGGCCAAGCCCTATCCAACGACACCAAAAACTTGAAAATCGGTTGAAAATTGTAGGAGGAGTTCTCAGGACAAAAAAAAACCCTTAGCGTATTAAATAAGTATAAATTTTTTTTTATTTAAAAATTTGATTTTCACCACTTGGCTTAGATAAAAAAACAAACAAACATGAAAACACACGATTTAGTATAGTCTAAAGACAGATTATTGTATTTTTGGGCTCCAATGTTAATCTTATGGAGAATAAGGATGTGTTGATATTTCACTTATTAACCAATATTTTTGGATGAAACTTGGTATTTAACTTCATTTGGTTGAGATTCAACCATTTATGTTAAAAAATCTTTGTTTTTGTACCTACAATGGCAGAAATACCTGCATACTCTTTCCCTATATTTAATATAAGGGGAATAGACATTTATTTCTCTATTCATGAGCACGTAATAAAATTTTGTTTATAGGTTCAAATGGTCAAAGTTAATACAACTAATTTGGAAATTCGCTGAGTACGCAGGTCTACTGCGACTGGGGATATTTTTACAATATAGCGGACAGTTTTTGAAATAGGCCTATCAAGCAATAGCGTAGCGTAACAGCAAAAATATTGATGATGAGTTTAATACCGACGAATGTTTTATTCAAATCTGATGTACGTACAACTACAACTCTTACATTACTGGCCATTTAAATAACGAGTCGTTGCCAGTCGATACTCGACGAATACAGCTCCAGTCTGAGCGCTAGGCAGATGGTGTGAAACTGGAATGAAAATAAAATAAAAATACCCCCGTCGCAGCAGACCTGCGTACTCAGCGAATTTCCAAACGATCTTGAGATATTGTATTTTCCCCATAAACAACATAGGAATGGGTATGTAGGTTTGCTGCCTTGGGATGTTGTTAGAACATGTTAGTTTTTTTAGGAAATGTAATAGTTACGTCCGGTATGTGAAACTGTATCAATATTCGGCACTTTTAAATTTTCCCCATAAACCTCATGGGGGTGAGTATGTAGGTTTGCCGCCATATGGGTGTTGGAAGCAAATATCAGTTAACTCCTACCTAGTGAATGTACATACCAAATGTTATCAAGTTATGGTGTTCTTTTCATTTTCCCCATAAACCCCATAAAGGGTGAGTACGTAGGTTTGCCGCCATGTGGGTGTTGTAAGCAAATATCAGTTGAACCCTACCAAGTGAATGTACCTATCAAGTTTTATCAAGTTATTCCAATAAATAAGCGAGATACAGCGTATTGTTGATGTCCCATAAGATTAACATGGAAACCGTATTTTAGGCTTTTCTTCTTAACCTGTTATCCAAGTTAAAAATTCAAAATACTAAATTATTTGTTTTTTTAAGCTCTTTTAAATGGTTTTAGTTAAAAGTGTTGAAAAACCAATTTTAACCCTTTTGAAACCCTACAAAACCCCGTTCCCATAACCCGATCATGCTGGTTCGCGAACTCATGAAAATAGACCTAGTCTTACACCTTCATACTAAATTTCATCAAAACCGGAGGTCCCCTTCAAAAGTTATTAGTACCACGGACATATATATATATTTATATATATATATATATATATATATATATATATATATATATATATATATATACAGGGTGTTCGGAAAAAACGTTTCAGGAATTCAGGAGGTTATTGCCCACATAAAAATAAGCAAAAAAGTTCCTATAAACATATGTCCTAAAATGCTTCGTTAACCCGCTAGCCGCCATTTTGTTTTTTACACTAAATAATTTGTATTTCCGTAATGAATCATTGTATTAAATTAATATTTGGCATGCACCTTCATCATAGCAATGCCCATTTTCAAGAAAAAATTATTTTTTTTCCAAAGTGTATTTTCAAAATGGCGGCCATTTTAAAATTTTAAACTAAAATATCTGAAAACCGGTAAATTTTATGAAAATTTTATTAGACACAAAAAAGTTGACAAATTTAATTATCTAACCAATTGTACCAAGTTTGTAAGGATCTGACAACAAATAACGGAGTTATTGAGACTTTTCTGCATAAAAACATTGATTTTGCATTGTAATTAATGCAAATTAATGTAATTTTAATTGAAAAATCTCAATAACTCCGTTATTTGTTATCAGATACTTACAAACTTGGTACCATTGGTTAGATAATTAAATTTGTCAACTTTTTTGTGTCTAGTAAAATTTTTATAAAATTTACCCGTTTTGAGATATTTTGGTTTAAAATTTTAAAATGGCCGCCATTTTGAAAATACGCATTGGAAAAAAATAACTTTTTTCTTGAAAATGGGCATTGCTATGATGAAGGTTCATGCCAAATATTAAATTGATACAAAGATCCATCGCGGAAATAAAAAATATTTAGTGTAAAAAACAAAATGGCGGCTAGCGGGTTAACGAAGCATTTTAGGACATATGTTTACAGGGACTTTTTTGCTTATTTTTATGTGGGCAATAACCTCCTGAATTCCTGAAACGTTTTTTTTGAACACCCTGTATATATATGAAAATGAACGAACTGTGTTTTTGGCTTCTGGGGACCTCGAAATGAAAAAGTAACATGGTCCCGGGCTTAGGTCTTACCATGGCTACTACCGTAATAGCGTATTCCCTATAGGAAAAATCGCTAATATAATCACATGCCGTAATTAAATAAACTAATTGTCACTCCCTAATATTCTGAATGAAAACTGCATGTTAATAAACACTATCCCGTTTCTTCAGTCATCGTTGTAGTTGAATTTGAAAGTTAACTGATAAGTAAACAGAAAAACTTTTATTTTTTTATTTTTTTTTAAACTTTAATTTATTTACAATCTGTTCAAAATGAGGAACAATAAGTAAATATTATAATTCATAGAACAATTACAAGACCAAATTAAACATGAGTTAGATACCGATCATCAGCAGTACTAACAAAAGTTATGTTATCGGATAAAACGAGTTGGCAAATCAAGAATATTGTTTCTTTTTAGTCTATATATGTGTTGGCTATTGTCCAGAAGATTGACGGCAACGTAATTTGGATGTGTTTCAAGTTTTCTTATGTACTTATCACTAAATTTTGAAACTTCTTCTGTTACTAAGGGTATGGCACAGTCATTATGAATGGCGAGGTTTTACACAAACCAAGGAGCTCGTAAGATGCTTCGTAACGTCTTGGACTGGAACCTCTGGATAATATCTATATTGGACTTGGAAGCTGTCCCCCATAACACGATTCCGTAGGTTCAAATGGGCTTGAGGACAACTTTGTAGAGGAGTAATTTATTTTCTATTGACAATTTTGAGTTATTATTGAAGAGCCAAGACATTTGTCGCCATTTTAGGTTAAGCTTTTGTCGTTTATGCCATATATGGCTTCGCCAGGTTAGACGTCTGTCAAGATGCATACCCAAATACTTAATTTCAGTGTGATCAGGCAAAATTACATTATTTAAATGAACTGGGTGACATGTTTCCATTTTGGTTGTGAATGTTATATGTGCAGATTTATTTTCGTTAACCTTCACCCTCCATTTATTCAACCAATCCGACAAATCATTTAAGCTGTTCTGTAAGGTTTGGGATGCTGTATTAGATTCTTCATGGGAACTTAAGAGAGCTGTGTCGTCAGCAAACGTAGAAATGAATATGTCTTGAGTGAAGGGGATGTCAGAGGTATAAATTAAATATAACAGAGGGCCCAGAACACTCCCTTGTGGCACACCCGATTTTATCTCGTGTAGTTCTGAGTAAAAACCTTGATGTTTTATTCTAAAACGTCTGTTTTCAAGGTAAGATCTAAAAAGTAAATAGTAATTGTGAGGTAAATTGCTTTTAATTTTGAATAGAAGACCAGAGTGCCAGACCTTGTCAAATGCCTGGCTTACGTCAAGAAAAGCTGCAGAACAGTATCGTTTCATTTCCAGGTTCTGCCTAATTGTATCAGTTAAGCGATGTACTTGTTGCACAGTAGAATGCTGTTGACGAAAGCCAAATTGATGACTGGGAATTATCCCTTTCTCATCCAAAAGTGGTGTAAGTCTTTTTAAAAGAAGTTTTTCGAAAACTCTCGATGTTATTGGAAGAAGACTGATGGGCCTGTATGACGTTACTTCGTTAGGGGGTTTTCCAGGTTTCGGTATTACAACAATTTCTGAAACTTTCCATTGGCAAGGAAAATATTCTAATCGAAGAATGGAATTGAATACAAAAGTAAGATATGTAAAGCCTTTGTCCGGAAGCTCTTTTAGCACCTTCGCCGTAATTAAATCATACCCTGGAGATTTATTTGAATTTAATTCATTGATGATGCACCTCTGAACTTCATTTTTAGTAAAATGCCGAATAGGAAAATTCGACTGGTTTGGAGAATCAAGATAGTCTTGAATGTCTGAGTTATCTATGTTACTGGGATGTGGCTTAAATACATCAGAGAAGTGTGATGCAAATAACTTGGCCTTTTCTTTGGTGCTTTTTGTCCATGACCTATCGGGCTTTGTCAAAGGCGGATTAGCTGATTTTGGTCTTTTGAAGTTTTTGGTTACTTTCCATAGCGAGTAGTCTGTTGCTTCCGTTGTGGAAAGATTACTCGTAAACTCCTCGAACCAATCATTTTTGACACGCTTTAAAAGCCTTTTCAAGTTTTGAGAAGCTCTATTGAAGTTTGTTTTAGAATTTTGATTTCGTGTGTTCTGCCAGATTATTCTTAACCTACGTTTTTCCGCAATGAATTTCTTGGTGTGGACAGGGTAGTTAATTCCGTTGTTAGTTTTCAGTCGAGCTGAAAACGTAGGGGTTGCTTTCCAAGCAGACTGCTGAACGACATTGTTGAAGAGTTCAACGGCGTCGTCCATATCTTCATTGGTTTTTAGGGGAACAGATAGTTCAAGATTGTCGTTGACAAGTTCTTTAAAAAGTAACCAGTTGGTCTGTTTGTTATGCAAAGTAGGAGGTGCTTCTCTGGTGATTATTGTCGAGCTGACCGTTAAAAATTACAGGAGAGTGATCTGAAGACAGATCGAGGGATTGAGTAACGTCCGTATAATTAACAGAAATGCCTCTCATGATGAAAAAATCAAGCAGGTCAGGTATCTTTTGCCGGTCTGTAGGCCAGTAAGTTGGCTCCCCTGATGAGACAAATTGAAGATTGTTGTCCACAATAGATTGTAAAATTTTTCTCCCCCTTGGGTTATTCAACCGTGAGCCCCACAGTTGGTTTTTGGCGTTATAGTATCCTCCAGAGATAAATCTACATCCTAACGTATTGAAATATGCAGTAAATTGATCATCTGATATATTATGCCTCGGTGGGCAATAAAGGGCGGACACAGTTAAAGGGCCATTAAAATCTTCCACTACTATAGACGTGCTTTGAATATAGTCAAACTGGTATTTAAGAGCTTCATAGTGTTTTATACTTGATTTTGTTATGACTGCACTGCCCCCGTGGGCTCGGTTAGAGGGATGGTTTGTGAAATAAACTGAGTAGTATGGAATTTTAAAATAGCTAGCATCAGTGAAGTGAGTTTCAGAAACTAACATTATATCTATTTTGTTTTGAGACAGAAAGAGATGAATATCCTGATTATGCTGAATCAGGCCGTTGGCATTCCAGAGTCCTATTCTGAAGGAATGGCTCATTTTAATTTAGATACCACGGTGGTTAATAGGTTCAGTAACGAACATTTGTTGGGCCTGTTGAATCATAAGTTGTTCAAATCTATTGATAAAGGAAGTCATAGTGTTGACTAAATTGGTGTTATCATTACCTGTATCATGGACTTCTTCAGCATTGACAGTTGCTTGAGCGTATGTCATCTGTTCCCTTCAATGTGATACCACTGATGGTTGAGACGCAGAACTACTAGCAGAGGTGTTTCGTTTCCCAATTTCAGGAGTGGCTACGTGAGATGAAGAGCTGGGTTTGTTTTTCAATCGCAATGGAGGAAAGGATTTATTTTTTAAATCTTTGTAAACAGAACATCCTTTATAACTGGCTGGGTGTTCACCAGCACACAGTGCACATTTGGGTGGAGGTGGATCAGTTTGGGGCTTGGTGCATTTCGTTGTATCGTGGTTTTGACCACACTTAACACAACGATAAGCATGCCAGCAATATGTCTTGGTGTGTCCATAGTCCTGACATTTTTTACACTGCACAATTTCCTTCTTCTTGTGAGGGGGTTCAAAAGTGATTCTAGCGTTCAAAAGGTACTGCATATTGAAAATTTAAATGTCTTTGTTGTTTTTGCTGGGTTCAATGTCTATGAAGAACATAGAAAGCGGATTTTTAGTTTTGTTGTGTCTGGCATTCACAATGTTTCGAATTTTGTGACCATGAGATTCAATTGCTTCTTTTAGGTCATTTATGTCTGTTGAGTAGTGCATATTTTTAGCACCACTCTGTATGCCCTCTCTTGTTTTAATTGAAACGTGTGAAAATTCACTTTTAGTTCAGTTAGCTTACGAACGATTTTGCGATATGCGTCCACTGTGCTAGGTACTATTTTTACTTTGTTCATGCTGAGACACTTGTAGTGATAATCGTCTTTGGTGATAACTGTGTGAATTGTATTTATCATCTTATTCACGTCCCTTATGTCAGGAACAAATAAAGGAGGAGGTTTATTCGTGTCTGTTACCGGCTGAGGGTCATCAGCCATTTCGTCTATTTCACTGAGCGCATCGTATTTGTTATGAGTGACGATAGAATCATGACAATAATCGTGATCTTGTCGTGTTTTCTTAACAGCGGAGCTCCGACTAAATGAGTTAGAAGAGAAAGAGTTTCCTCTCTTTTTCAGAGAGGTTGATGTTAGCGGAACCGTTTGCCACATGCCTTCGGCATCATTGTTTGTTTCTTGGGATTTTTCTAAGACTTGATCTATTTGAACATCGGTTTCAGTAACCGTATGAGGACTATAGCTACCCAAGGAAGTCATTGAAGACTTCAAAGTCCAAAAACAAGAGTCTATTTTAAATGTAAACAATAGTATAAACAATATTATGAACAATAACAAACAAAGGAGGTTAGGTAACAGTACTCTAATTAATATAGTTCATTTGAAGAAATCGGCAAAAACTAATACCAGAAAACTAACAAATAGTAAGTAACGGTGGCCTCTTTGCCATTTTTCCTAGAGTTCAAGGTAAATTTACACAATTATTAAGAAAAACCAGCGCACATAAAAGAAGTACTTCTTCATTTCACGAGTATCACAGCTGATATAAACAGAAAAACTAAATAAATTAAAATAACAGAAGGGAGACAGTTTTTTTTTATGAAGACAGCTGTTTGTTTTCATGAAATGAATCATATGTTATAGGTAAACTTACTAAATTTTGTCTTATATTAAAACTAGCTGACTTACCCGTGCTTCGCAACGGTAGGGCGTAGGACCTACTCAAATTGCAATGCCAACCTGAGGAACTTTTACACTTCAGGTGAGCTCGTTCGTTACGCTCACTCACCGTCAGGTTCAGCTCGTTCGCTGCGCTCACTCGCCTAAAGCTACAACATCCTTTATCTTTTATTACTTTATTTGGTTTAGATCTTCCCTTAATACTTTAAATGAGAACAGCTGTTAATGATTAAATAAATTGCAGACAACTACTGTCATTTCAAATAATTCTCATCTGCTATAGTGTAAACAAAAGCCCAAAACAAATTATACTTCCTATACGAACTCCATGCTAACTTTGACCTTCTGTGGGGAGGGGCCCATTGCGAATTTTGTAAAATCGCTTCTTATTGTCTGTCTACGCTATGGGAGGAATATGTATGCAAAATCTCATGATTCTAGTAGTTATGTTGGTCTGTGCCTTGATCGGAATTTCGCATTTATATATAGAGATACATGGAAACTTTAAAGTCCAATGGGGCGAAGTACATTGAACTGAGGGTGACAAAAATGATTCCATGACGTTTACAGAGAATTCCCTTTAATTTGACACCTCAATCATCAAAATTGTTTCATAAATGGAAGAGTTTTGCTGCTTAAAAGAAATTCCTTACGGATTTAGTAAGATAGAAGATTAATTTTTTGTAACCATTGTATCTATAATAATTAATGTTGGTAAATATTTATACATAGTTCCTTAAAGTATAAACATTAAACTTTTATTTTTTGCAGTTTTTAGTTTGGCAAAAATTTTAATTAATACAGTATCATTTTAAATGTTTTAATAAATTTATAAATCCATCTTTCAAAAGTTGGTTAAAAAGAAGAATTCCTGCCCTTTTAAGGCACTCAAGTTAAATGAAGCTTCTTCGTTAGGATAAAATACAAATCTTCTACTAAGAAGCCGAGAAAACAGTTATGCATTCTCTTTCGAAGCGAATGGAGTTTTTAGTTACTGGGTTGTTATGTCAAGGTAATGACTTAAAACAATGAAAACATAAGCCAAATAATACTTAAGGAAGTATGTTTTAGGAGAATTAATAACACATTTCAGAAATATATCATATAGCACCATTTTCAACGCTGGCAAGCTGCACGCCAAAGGTTAGAACATACAGTACTGTATTGCCTTTATTGGTCACAAGCATTAATTCAGTTTAATAATTAGAGGGCCACATTTTTTATGTGCTACATCATGGAAGTAACAGAAACAGCAACGGCTCTTATTATCTCTTGATTTGGGGCCGACGGCTGTCAACTTTAATTTATCAGTATAACGATTTATTTTACTGTCTAAAACAATGTTTTCAGCGAATTTATTATAGGGAATACGCTATTATAGTGGTAGCCATAGTAAGGCCTAAGCCTGTAACCATGATACTTTTTTATTTGGAGGTCCCCGAAGCCAAAAATACTATTAGTTCATTTTGATATATATGTTTCAATGAACAGTGTCTATATCCTTTATGTATTTATATATGTTTATACATATTATATATAGTACCAGGTTAACCGAGCCTTGCTCGTTGGTTTTAATTAACTTTTGTTATAGTGGCATGGTAAAAAAGCAATTAAGATTCCACCAACAACCAACTATACCTCTTCACAGCTATCAGCTGCTTCAAAAAGTCTGCTTAACATTAATGTTTCTTTCTTTTTGTTTACATTTCGTTGTTATTTCGTTACCAAAATAGCAACCCATAAGACTACTGTTAAAAATTACGATTTTAAAACTTAACTAGGGGATTGTTGGGGCAAAGGCCCCTAAAAATCTAAATGGTGATGTTGTCTCCATAAAATAATTTTCAATTCATCACCTCCTTGCACAATTACTCTATTTCATCTCAAGTTGTAGTATGATTGTACGTTTGGATTTTCTAATAAAATATTACCTAATCTTGACGAAACATTTTTGAGTTATCAAATCAGTAATTTACCAATAATCTCTCCTTTATTAAAAGACAGTAGTCTATTTTATGGGAAAAAAGCTATTGCACTATTATACAACATGACTCGATAAAAAAGTTTTAACCTTAAACATGTCCATAATAAGTTTGAATACTCAAGTAAATAAAATAGTTCAATCCAACATTAGCCCTTTAATACTGTATACTCCTTCACCCTGGACCCCTGTGCCACCCATTCCCTCACACTCGCCGTGTCCCCCACGCCTGCCCGAGTCCCCGTTCAACTTTCGGGTCCAGTGTTTCCTGTACCTCCAACACCCCTAGGGCCCGAGTAACCCCCATGCCCCCGGACCTTGTGCCCCCATGTTCCTTTTCCCCCATTCTCCCATGATGCCCGCAGCTCTTCAAAATGGTCCCCATGGTCTCTATGTTAGTCATTCCTCTTCTTTGCCCCCCATTCCCAACCAGCTTTCGTGCCACTGACAGGTCTAGTGTCCCTTGTGCCCACATATGCCAGTGCCTCCATTCTCACCATTTCACCCCATGCCCGCTATGTCACTCATGACTCAATCTTGGCCCCAATACCCCCTAACCCCCAACGCCACCTACACCCCTCGTGCCCCCCCCCCATACCCCTGCACCCACGGTGCTCTGTGCCCACATGCCCACCCTTCTTCCCCGTGGTCCCGATGCCCTTTATGTCCCCCATGCCCCCCTCGTGCCCTCTATGCTCCCATATCTCGTACATCCTGTGCTCCCCATGGTCCCGTATCGCCATCCCCGTTACCGTTCCCGTAAAGTTCCCGTAATGGTTCCCGTACCGTCCTGTGCCCTTCGCAGTGCCCCCTATATAGATTTCCCCCTTGCCCCCATGCTCCCTTCCCCCCCGTGCCACCGACGTCCTTGTGCTATATTCTAGATACTGTGCTATGATTGTAGTCTATTTTGTTCTGTTCGGTCAATTAAGTATAACATTGATTGATACACTATGTTGTCCGTTTTCTCACACTATTATTTACATGAAAAGCTCCCCGACTTTATGAACT
Source organism: Neoaliturus tenellus (assembly GCA_030545055.2). Taxonomy (NCBI): domain Eukaryota; kingdom Metazoa; phylum Arthropoda; class Insecta; order Hemiptera; family Cicadellidae; genus Neoaliturus; species Neoaliturus tenellus. The sequence goes on along the minus strand of CM061532.1, from coordinate 138,756,423 downwards.
AACGGGCTTTTAATGTTTTCTTTACGAACTACGTAAAGATATAAGCGGAGAAGGGATCAAACCAAAACAAAATATTCCTCATTCGGAGGTTATCCAATGTTAGTAGTTTACATAATATGATTCAGTCGGAAATAAATAAACAAACACTCAATAAAACGATTCAACTCTAACTACTCTAAATAGCCAGTATATAAAGCATTAATGTAATAACTAAACGAAATTCACTGATCAAAGACAATATATATTTAACAATTATATCAATCATGAAACGTCTAATCCACTTTTAATCGTGGTATATCAGCATATACAAAATCATTCTACTCCTGTCTCCATAGAAATAGATAGGGGCACGAAGAAGACATCCGTTGTGAATCAGTAATTTGCCCATGACTATCGGTGTTCTCCTTTTTCATAGTGTATTGCCAATTTTTAAAGTTATAATTAATTGTATGGTTATCTTAACTCAAAATATCTGCTCAATAAACAGCTGAGTTTATGATAAAAAATATTTACTTTGACATCTGCTTAACTACACGTGCACATCTAAAAATCTTCTTCCCATTCAATTCAATTCAATTCAATTCAATTCAATTCATTTATTGTTCAGTTTTACAATACATTGTGTTGAACATGTCAAAATTAACTAAAACTAAACTAAAACTAAAAGTACAATTCGTTCGAATTATTTACAAAAACAAAAAGGAAAACATTCCTCAAAAGAAAAATTCACAAAATTTAAAAAAAAACTCACTTGCCTTGAAGAAATTCATCGACTCCGTAATAAGCCTTTTCACACAAAAAATCTTTCAAATTTTTCTAAAAAACGGCCGTGGTGGACGCCTGCTTTAGGTTTTGGGGCAGTGCGTTGTGGAGCCGGAGAGCAGCATACCTAGGCCCATGCTCAAGGAGGGTCAAACGATGAACGGGATACACAAGGTTGGATTTGAATCTAGTGTTGTAGACGTGGTTGCTCCTGTCACTTTCAAAAAGTTTTGGATTATTTTTGAAAAAGGTGAGGGTTTGAAAAATATAAAGTGAGGGCAATGTTAGAACCTTAAGGGTTCTAAACCATGGTTTGCAGTGGTCACGCCTCGCCAGCCTTGCCAAGACTCTAATCATTTTTTTTTTTTTTATTTCCAAAAAATACAAATTACAGACATCAGTGACACATAATATAGAAGGAAATTATTTCCCCGGATAGACGATTAGTCCGTGTTCGGGGATAGAGTTCATATCTAGTGTTATGATGCTATCACTTGCTTGATTGTATAAAAGTCTTAAAAAGAAAAATATTACACTTTGTAAATTAAACTAGAACTAACTTTTACAGAACCAAAACTCAAGACTAATTGTAAACAAAGGAAGAATCTATTTGCTTAAGAACATAAAAATACATCAGAAGCTACAACTAGCTAAAACTAAGGCTAAGAGATCGAGTTGAAAAATGGTTGGCCTACTATATTTCTATTGCTATGTGTATGGAGATAGTATGAGTGCTTCTGCAGCAGCCTGTCCAATGCGAGCGAGCCACTCCTGTACTCTCCGCTTATACACAGCTACACTGCCTCTCTCAACTTCAATAATTTCCTTAGGAATATTGCGGTATAAAATATGAGCGATATAAAAAGCATTGTGTTTTATGGAACTCAGGTTTGATTTGGGAATGAAATAACCGAAGTTTAATCTATTTCTTGTTGGATAATTATGTTGTAAATCATGAAATATTTGAATTTTATTGGTTTTAATAAATATTAAAAGGGATTTAATGAATAACTGTCTAATGCTGAAAACAGGGAATTCATTAAATAATTGATCAGTTGGAAAACGTTGTGGTTTTTTAAGGATAATTTTGATCAAAGATTTTTGGGCAACAGAAAGTGGAGAGAGGATAGACAACGAGACGCCTCCCCAGGCCAAAATCCCGTACTGCAACACCGACTGCACGTAGGCGAAGTACACCGTCCTGCAGTGATCCACCGTCAGCACTTGACTCAGTTGGTTAAAGGCATAAACTAGCTTTCTGAGTCTCTGCTTGACGTATTGAACATGTGGTACTCAGCTTAGTTTTTGGTCCATGAAAACGCCTAGATATTTATAATGTTCCACACGTTCAATGACGTCACAGGAACAGTCGTGCGACAGTGGATCACCACAGGAATGCAAACGCAATTTTCTGGGACTGGGGTCACTTTCACTTTTGAAAAATATTGGCAAACATTTCGTTTTTGATACATTTAATGTTAGAGTGTTATGATCCAGCCAGTTTTTAATTTTAATTAAGTCTGTTGAAGCCTGTTGATATACCTCGTCCCACGTGCAGCCGGCGGTCACCACGGCCGTGTCATCGGCAAAGAGGAACAATCTGCTCCCCGTGTTCAGCCTTGAGATGTTGTTGATGTATATGAAAAATAACAATGGCCCAAGATTACTTCCCTGGACCACACCATAGTCGATATTGGTTTCATCGCTGTCGACTCCATTGATTGATCCAACTTGTAAACGATTTTCAAGGTAACTGTAAAACCATTTGAGAGATGACTGATCAATACCAACTAAACGTAGTTTAGAGATTAATTTTTGTCTATCAATGGAGTCAAAAGCTTTGGCGAGGTCCAGGAAAGTAACCAAGACACGCTTTTTTTCGTTAACCTGATTGTAAATGTGTCTATTTATATCAAATAATGCGTGTGCGGTACTTTTATTACTTCTAAAGCCGTATTGTGAGTTTGAAATGATGTTTTCGTTTTCAAGGTATAGTGCCAATTGGGATTTGACACATTTTTCAAGGATTTTTGAAATGGCACCAAGCAAAGATATTGGTCTAAAATTAGAAACGCAACTTTTTTGTCCAGATTTAAAAATAGGAATGACTTTAGCAATTTTGAATGCGTCCGGAAATTTGCCAGTTCGAATACTCAAATTGATTATAAAAAGAAGTGGTTCGATTAAAATATCAATATTACTTTTAATTAATTTAGCAGGTATGCCATCCCAGCCTGGGGCAGAATTTCCCCTTATATTTTTAACAACATCAAAAAGCTCCTCACGAGTGACAGGCCGCAGCGTGAACACCGAGGTCGCGGCGTGGTCGGCGTCGTCCACCTCCGCCGGCCCGTGTGCATGCAACGCACTAGCCAGTTCTAATCCTACTGAGGCGAAATAATTATTGAAGTTGTTGCTAATGATTTTAATCTGTTCGTGAGAGGCAGTGGCGCTATGATCACAAAAGGCTTCTACCGGAAATTTATCTTTTCCGGTTGGGCGGCCGGCGACCTCATTAACGACATTCCAAAATTTTCTTGAATCCCCCTGGGTCTCGTCAATTTTATTTCTGTAAAAACTATATTTTGCCTTTTTTATTACTGACTTTAGGGTATTTCGATATCTAATAAATCTTGCGCGCAAACTAGTATTAAAAGGATGAGTTTTCAGTAATCTACTCAATTTATCTCGGTAACGAATGGAATTTATAATGCCATTTGTTATCCATGGTTTTATCTTCGACGTTTTTGCTGATCTGGTTACGAGGAATGTGTTCCGCTCTAAGGTTGAACAAAGTGTTTTGTTGAATGTGTCCGATACTGAATCAATATTTTCAGACATTAATACTTGACTCCAATCAATATATGATAGTTCATTTCGGATTTCAGTCCAATTAGTTTTCCTAAAAACAGAATTTGATATTGATTTGTTATTCCTAAAAATATTTGTTATTTCCAAGCACGTAGTGTAATGGTCAGTAATTGCTGTGTGTAAAACTGCTGATTTAACCATAATCTTAGGGGGTAGTTTTATGAAAAAGTGATCAATGCATGTTTTACTAGCGGGTCTTGTAACTTTATCAATGGCTGGGATGTATCCCAAATCACTCATTATATCTAAATATCGCTCCTCTTGGGAGTTTAGCTGAGGTTGAAGTATGTCACAATTTATGTCACCAGCAAAGATTTTGAGGCGTGACTGTGAAATGTTATTTGTTATTGTGTCTCTGAGACCGTCGATGAAGACCGGTAAGGACGTAGCAGGACTACGGTAAACGCATAAAATGTCGCATGATTCGCCAGCCCAGGATAATGTTAAGGAGAGGCCAGTAGCGACCCCACCGATTGAGAGCTGCTTACAGGACGCTGATAAAGATTTATCGACATAGATAACGAGTCCATCGTTTTGATTGCGATTGTCGTAACTTCTAAACATATCATAGCCTTCGAGGGACATTAGGTCACTGTCATTATCAAGCCACGCTTCAGTCAAAATAATGCAATGAAATTTAAATTTAATCTCTTGTAGAATAACTAAAAGTTCATCAAAATTTTTTTCATAGCTTCTGATATTTTGATGCATTATCCTAAGTTCTATAAGATTCTTATAATCTAGGGCTTTAGTACTAGAATAATAGGTTTCCATGTCATGAAATTCTTCACATTGAATAATGGGTAGTTCTAATGTGTCCTTATCCATAAATAGAATATTGTAATATTATAATATTTGCCATCCGGCATGCCAGAGCCTTTGATAAAATAATTTGGAACACAATATGCAAAAATTTATTATAATTTAATATGTTTGCACTTAATTAAGAAAATAATAATTTGCAGTTAAATACAGTTAATACGATCAAATGAATGATAGATGAAACAATATTGCGAAATATAAAAAAATAAAACAAAGAGAAAAAAATAAGACCTTTATGTAGTTAAATATAAATTCATAAAGATACACCAGATAGATAATATGAATATTGATATACGGGAATATGTTAAATGGTGCATATGAAGTTTTGTTGATAAGTTTTTTGACATAAAAAATGTAAGAATACAAGAATTATGTGTGAACTAACTCAAAAAAAGTTAGTTTGTAAAATTAATTTTAAATTATATCGTTTTCCTCAACAACATACATAAAAAATGGGACCGTTATAGATTCTTAAAATGTAGATCTGGTTTAAAGAAATACTCAATCTGGTGGATTCATATTATATAGTTATTGAATATTGATTAAAAATAATTCGATAATCATTTGAATTATTTGAAGAGAACCCTTAGGCCTAATTAAAATTTTTCTCCTTTAAAACTTATATAGGAAAGTTAAAAGTTTAAATGCTTACATACTTAAAAAACAGTAAATAAAACTTAAACTATTTTTTCGTTCCTCAGCCATAAAAGTATAGGCAAAGAAATAAATAATAAAAAATTAAACCAGAAAAAAAAAACTAAGATCTAATTTCTTACAACAGCAGTGGCATGTTGATTCGTTACCTATGTCTAAGCACTTGGTTTCTGCGTCATCAAAGAGGATGTTGTTTCCGTGGTAGACTGTATTGTAGGTTGCATAGGTGCGGTCTCCTGGGAAGGGGTCGGCGGCGTCGTGTTAGTAGCAGTAGCGCCGGGGACGGCGGGATCGGCGTCCTGGGCTGCTGTTGTTGTGGACTGACGCAAATCTTGAAGCAGAGCGCTGGTCACACGGAAGGGTTTCCCCGTCGTCGTTCGCTTAGCCATGACTCGGCCGTCGTTGGTCCAGACTGATGACAGTTTATCTTTCAAAAGAGCTCTTGCGTCATTGAAGAGTTTGCGTGTTTCAGAGGTTAACTGTTCGTTTATATATATTGGAATTTCCGGGAGATTTGGCTCTAACTCGTTTGCATAGAGTCTCTTCTTGTTGATTCCCGCAGAGATCCATTCATGCTTAATGATGCGCGAGACAAAGGATACAATTATGGACTGCGTCATCATTTGTCCTTTCCTGATTGGTAGAAAATGTGCTGCATTAATATCCGATTGGTAATATTTTATGTCTAAGAGCTCGGCTATCTTTCGAACAACTTCCAATGCATTGGAACCTCTAGGCAAGACTGGTAGACCGGATATGATCAAATTGTTCTTTCTAGTGTGCTGTTGTAGCTCACTTATTTCACGTTTTGCCGCGACTAGATCATTGTTTAAGCGTTTGTTGTCTTCTAGAAGTCGATTGACGTCGAGTTCTGTTTTGCTAGATTTTTCTTTAATTGAATTGATGTCAGATTTGAGGGCAACTAATTCTGAATTAATACCAGCGATATCAGATCGAATTTGGTCCATTTTCCCATCATTTGCGTCCCACCGAGAGTTGATTTCGACCCGCAGACTGGAGATCGCTTCCAGAACGGCAGTCTGTCCCTGGTCGCGGTCTGCCCCGGACTTGCCGCTGTTAGATGCTCCGTCGAACGCACACTCATCACATTTCCAGTTGTTTCGCGAACCACGTGTTTTTAGAGAGTCTCCTAGGCACAAAGTATGAAAGATGGCACTACAGTCTGTACATTTAATGCCGTCCCGGGTATGGGTAACATCTTTATCGCACCTTTGACACACCACCATTGTAGTAGATAAGTCTCGGAACACCTCGTTAACACTTTTGTATTAAACAAATTACTAAAGTAATGTAGAATATGGTAAAACGACAGGCCGCGGCACGCCGGACGGCAAGCAGGTACACGTTACAGGACTGTGGAGCGGAGCGGCGATAAGCGGTCCGTACGCATCGGCTGCCAGATAAGAACTGAATTTTGCCATTCGTTTTTGAATTTTGAAGACACTAATTGAATCCGTTGAATTCCCCCAAAAAATGACACCATAGCTCATCAAGCTGAAGGCATAACCATAGTATACCATGAGGCATGTGTCCATGTCTGTGACTAGTGAGAGTCGCCTCAGGACAAAACAGACAGACTTAAGTTTTAAGCAAAGTTTGTCAACATGCTGGCTCCATTTTAAATTTGAGTCAAGGACCAGGCCTAAGTATTTTGTTGTGCTGGATAATTTAAAACTAAATTGGTCATTTGATAAAAATCTGCTGTCAGGCACAAATTGAACTATGTGTGTTTTGTCCCTATTTAGGTAAAGACCATTGATCTTGAACCAACTTTCCAGATCAAAGAGTAAACCCTTTAGGTTCTCTTCTAGCTGGTCAGCCCTTGGGGCCATGGTTAATGCCACAGTGTCATCAGCAAAGAGTGTTATATTTGACAACTTTTTGTTCGATATAAACTGTGAAAAGAATGGGGCCAAGAATTGATCCTTGAGGTACTCCGCATCTGACCTCCGACCATGTGCCTCTGACACCGCTCTCCCCCTTAAGAGCTACCGACTGCATTCTACCTTTCAGAAAAGATTCTAAAAGGCAGAGAGCATTCCCATCAAACCCATACACCTTCAATTTTCCGAGCAAAATTTCATGGTTGACGCAGTCAAACGCCCGCGATAGATCACAGAACACCCCAGCAACTCTCTGCGATCCATCCAGGGCACGCAGGACCGCGTCAACCACCTGATATGTGGCTGAGACCGTTGACCTCCCTGCCCTAAACCCAAACTGGTTGTCATCTAGGAGGTGGTTTCCTTCAAAATGATTTTCGAGCCTCTGGAGTATGCACTTCTCGAATATCTTAGAGAGTGATGGGAGTACACTTACTGGCCTATAATTTGACAAGAGATCCCTTCTTCCTTTCTTATGAATGGGGGACACAGTAGCATATTTCAGCTGATCTGGGAAATGTCCGTCCAAGAAAGATTTATTAATAAGTTGAGAAAGGACGGCTGCTAAGGCGTTTTGAGATGCTTTCACTATTTTTATGGGAAGTTCATCCCATCCCCATTAGATTAACATTGGAACTTAAAGGTCCAATGGGGCAAAGCCCAGGTAACTTTTGATAATTCTGGTATTTTTCCTTGCGTCCTTGGCCCAAAAGCTTTAAAATGAGCCATCATACGTTACCCTATCTTTCTTCTAACTCGAGATATTTCGTGGGGACCGATTCGCTTACGGAATTATATATATAGACTAGTATATGTGTTGCTCGAAATCGAGCAATTTACTTTAATACAATACAAATGTTACTTTTAGCTCAAAATCAACGACATCCGGCCAATCCACTATTGTGAATATCTCGAATAACCAAAACAACACGTATTTACAGCTGATTTAACAGATTTTTAAAATGCTTTATTCAATCCCAGTCTTATTTAAATGGAAAATTTTGAGATTTCAATGGTGGATAGCGCCTTTTTTGGTGGAAACAACTACAGACCAAGCCCTATCCACCGACACCAAAAACTTGAAAATCGGTTGAAAATTGTAGGAGGAGTTCTCAAGACAAAAAAAAAAAAAAAAAAAAAAAAAAAAAAAAAAAAAAAAACCCCTTAGCGTGTTAAATAAGTATAGATTTTAGACCAAATTCTATTTTTCCTGGGGTTGAGGCTATTTCTTAACTCATTTTTAAGCCAAAACACTCTTAAATGCAAACTTTAAGCAAAAGCTAACCACTAGATTTCGAGATCGTGGAACACACTTCATTTCACACATCCCTTCAGACATTGCTCACATTATAGTATAGGGTATATACATATATATATATATATATATATATATATATATATATATATATATATATATATATAATACACATATATAATTTTATAATTTTCACCAATGAGGGCCACTCTTAATATTAATAAAGTTAGAAAAATAAACCTCAGTACCCTTTGGGTACAACCCCAAGGGTACGTCTCTGTGTGTGTCCGTGGTACTGATAACTTTTGAAGCGGATCCCCAAATTTGATCAAATTTGATATGAAGGTGTAGGACCTGGTCTATTTTCATGAGTTAGCGCAAACCAGCGTAACTGGGTTATGGGAACGGAGTTGTATCGGTGAAGGGTCAAAAGGTCAAGAAGGATAAAAGGGGGCAAAAATGGGTTTTGGCAATTTTTTACCTCTTTTTTCAATTCAACAACTTGTAACTGGAACAATATAAAAGGGCTTGGGAAAACAAAGATTTTAGTTTTAAAATTTTAACTTGGATTAACAGGTTATGGAGGAAATTGAAAAACTGGTTTTACATTCTTATGTGAAATCAACCAAACCCTGTACTGTATCTTGCTTATTTATCGACATAACTTGACCAAATTTGGTATGTTCATTCACTTGGTATAGTTTAACTTATATCAACTTGTAACACCCATACCGTGGCAAACCTTTATATTCAACCCTATGGGGTTTATGGGAAAATTGAAAATATATCAATTTGATGCAGTTTTCTTTATACTTGCACTGGAAACATGCTATCGTATATTTACGTTCAACAACACCATGACAACAAAGCTATATCCTCGTTCCCATGATGTTTATAGGGAACATAAAATAACTCATTTTGTAGGAATTTTGATGAGTACGCAGGTATGCTGCGACGAGGTTATTTTTTATATATACATCCAGGATTTTCTTATAAGGCGTTCCCTAGGACATTGTTAATTGTTATATTTGACTCTAATTTTTATTACTTATCTTAAGCTATTACTTTTCCTATAATATTTAATAGGGCTATTTAACGATGTTTAATTAATTTTGTAAAAAATAGTACTAAATAATGTTATTTGTTTTGATGACCAATATCCTACACAATAATACGAGTAGTGTCTGAGACGATGTATTTTCAAACGTTCTCAAAATCTAGTGGGGAGATTTCGCTTAAACTAAGCATTTCAGAGTGTATTGGGCCGAAAAGTAGGTTTAGAATACCCCAGGAGAAATCTATGTTTGTCTAAAATAAAGTTTTAAAATTGTGAATTGTAGCATTGGTCTTTTGGGTTGCCACTTTGGTAACGAAAGAACAAATAAATGTAAACAAAAATAAAATAACATTTTAAAAGCATGTTTTTTTACAATGTAAATTGCAAAGATGGATAGTTGGTTGATGGTGTAAACTTAATAGCCTGATTAACATGATACTATAACAAAAGTAAATTAAAACCATCTAGCATGGCTCAGTCAACCCGGCACTTTTTATACCAGTCATGTGGCAATATGTATTTTTCATTTGATTACATTGAGTTTGCATATTATATCATGATAAAAAATATGAATAATTGACATAGTCATAGTGTAGAAACATAGAACCTATACCAATGTGCAACCACAATGTAAACATATTTAAATATGGGACTAGTTGAGGCCTCCACCCCAACTCTATACTTATCTTCTCCGACTTTTTTTAATAGTTCAGGAAATCTTAAGCATTTAAGATATTCTCTTGAAATTTAAAGTTTAAATTTATACTTTTGTTTTATATTTTATAAAAAATGCTCAGGGTGTGTTTGTGGAGCTAAATTTCAGTCATCCAAGTGTCATAACAGTAAATAAAAAATATTAGAATAACTCAAATTTTGTGAAAGAATTTTGAAAATACGCCCTTTTTGGGGTGAAGAGAGTGAAATGCCTCAAAATCTTAAGGGCCGAACTTTAAAAGCATCTAAAAAATATAATGCTGCCAAAACATACATCGGTATGGCAGTATCTTTACCGGGTTTAACAAAATCACCAAAAACTGTACATAAAAAAGGTTAATAATTTAGTGTTTTCACAGTCTTTTTACTAATCTTGGATTGAAATCGGCCAATGGCTGCTTCTATAGAAAGAACTAGATATATTCACAGTTTATACCAAATTTGAGGCATGTATGTGTCATCAAAGTAAACGATAAATATTGAAATAGAGCTATTTTGGTGAAAGAATTTCGATAATGTGAAAGTACGCCAATCTTTACGGGTGAAGGGGGTGAGATGCGGCAAAACTGCATTGGACTGAACTTGTAGAACGTTTACAATAGAATGTAATACTAGCAAAACAAATATCAATATGGCAGTGTATTTGGCAGAATAAAGTAATTTACAAACACTTTACACGAAAAAATGTTAAGAATTTTGGGTTTTTGAAGTTTTTTAGACTTAATTATAATTTAAATTGGTTAATGGCTGCCACAAAGGTAAGATCTAGTTAATACCATAATATGTACTAAAGTTCAAGCATCCGTGTGCTATATTAGTTAGTAAAAAATTTTAAAATAGCGAGATTTTTTTGAAAAAATTTGGAAATTTTGAAAGTAAGCCCTTTTTTAAGGGTGAAGGGAGTGAGATACGGCAAAATTTCACAGGACTAAACTTGTAGAGCGTCTAATTCCTGACCATGAGTATTCCCTCAGATTTGAGATAGGACTTCTTGTTCAAAAGTTACAGCGTATTTAGAAAAGCCTTACATAGTGTAGATTTTACCATTTAAAAAAAAAAACATTTTTTGAGGGGGTTAAAATTTGAAAATTCTATGTTTTGGGATTTTTCATATGTATTGACCATACAAACTACATGTGTACCAAATTTAAAGTTTCTAGCTCATCCGGACTAAAATTACGATTTCTCTATTGGACCAGAACCCACTATTTACCTCTACTTATGTGCCAAAAATTGAAAAAAAGTGATAAATGTATTTTGAAAGTAAACGGGAAGAGATACGGCAAAATGTGTAAGGATCAAAATTGTAGATATTAAAAAGATCTATCAAAATTGTCTTTAAAATTTTTTGTAGGACCACCCGTTTAGTCACTAGAGCCTGAAAACCGATAACGGGGTTTCATTAAAAACGCTCTGTATGCTTAACGGTGCGAGATACGATAAAAAGTCACAGGACCAAAATTGTAGATAATTAAATTCCCTATCGTAGTATTGTTCTCAGATTTTAGATAGGACCAAGCGTTTGGCCGCTAGAGCCAAAATACTAAAATTACATTTTCAGAAATACGCCATTTTGAATTTTTTTAGTAGGTAAAAATAAAAACTTTCCAAGTTAAAAATTTTATACTTTGCATTGACCATTCAGGCTAGACGTATGCCAAATTTCAAGTCTATAGGTTGAATCGTTACGTCAGAAGTTCGTATCCCATATAAGTGAGTCAGTGAGTCAGTTACACATAGGGCTGTATAGTTTATTAGATAGTACCAGGGGGACCGAGCTTAAGCTCGGTAAAATTATTACTTTCGTTTCTCACACAAAGCTCGTTCGCTCCGCTCACTCGCCAGGCGGAAGGTTTGCTGCACATTGGTATGATTTTCCTAAAACCACAGGTTAAAGATGTAACACATTGGTTTATTTTATCTACAGTTATCAGCTGATTTTTGTTCAGTTAAAAAATTTCCATAAGGATAACATGGGATCTTTGAAGGGCTCTAGCGCGAAAACCGGATTTTTCCCAGCTATGGGACCAGCTCCAATCGATTTCTGGTGGCCAAAACCCCCATATTCCAAAATTTGAAGGAAATCGTCATAGCCGTTTTTGAGATAATTGTGCAAGCAAGCAAACAAGCAAACAAGCAAACATTGCTCGTATAAGAGTATAGGATATATATATATATATATATATATATATATATATATATATATATATATATTGTCATTTGAAAGAAAAGGTAATAAAATGAATACTAAAGAAGAATTATATATATACATGAGCGACAAGAAAGATCTGTTGAACATAATGCAAACAGAGCAAACCAACCCAATCTTTAACAAAATAAAAGAATACAAAGAAAAAACTGCACCAACTAGGAAAATAAATTAACATAATTAATCAGATGTTTATAGAGATAAGAAATCCAGCTTGTTGATTATAGTTTGAAGGTTACAATATGTACTAAAAAAATTTATTGACTTTGAAAATGGCATTATCGCCGAAACAATTGTCAGTTGATTAATAAAAAATGAATTTGAAGGGTATTCAGGTAATTTCAATACTTGTAATGTATATATATATATATATATATATATATATATATATATATATATATATATATAATACACATATATAATTTTATAATTTTCACCAATGAGGGCCACTCTTAATATTAATAAAGTTAGAAAAATAAACCTCAGTACCCTTTGGGTACAACCCCAAGGGTACGTCTCTGTGTGTGTCCGTGGTACTGATAACTTTTGAAGCGGATCCCCAAATTTGATCAAATTTGATATGAAGGTGTAGGACCTGGTCTATTTTCATGAGTTAGCGCAAACCAGCGTAACTGGGTTATGGGAACGGAGTTGTATCGGTGAAGGGTCAAAAGGTCAAGAAGGATAAAAGGGGGCAAAAATGGGTTTTGGCAATTTTTTACCTCTTTTTTTTAATTCAACAACTTGTAACTGGAACAATATAAAAGGGCTTGGGAAAACAAAGATTTTAGTTTTAAAATTTTAACTTGGATTAACAGGTTATGGAGGAAATTGAAAAACTGGTTTTACATTCTTATGTGAAATCAACCAAACCCTGTACTGTATCTTGCTTATTTATCGACATAACTTGACCAAATTTGGTATGTTCATTCACTTGGTATAGTTTAACTTATATCAACTTGTAACACCCATACCGTGGCAAACCTTTATATTCAACCCTATGGGGTTTATGGGAAAATTGAAAATATATCAATTTGATGCAATTTTCTTTATACTTGCACTGGAAACATGCTATCGTATATTTACGTTCAACAACACCATGACAACAAAGCTATATCCTCCTTCCCATGATGTTTATAGGGAACATAAAATAACTCATTTTGTATGAATTTTGATGAGTACGCAGGAATGCTGCGACGAGGTTATTTTTTATATATACATCCAGGATTTTCTTATAAGGCGTTCCCTAGGACATTGTTAATTTTTATATTTGACTCTAATTTTTATTACTTATCTTAAGCTATTACTTTTCCTATAATATTTAATAGGGCTATTTAACGATGTTTAATTAATTTTGTAAAAAATAGTACTAAATAATGTTATTTGTTTTGATGACCAATATCCTATACAATAATACGAGTAGTGTCTGAGACGATGTATTTTCAAACGTTCTCAAAATCTAGTGGGGAGATTTCGCTTAAACTAAGCATTTCAGAGTGTATTGGGCCGAAAAGTAGGTTTAGAATACCCCAGGAGAAATCTATGTTTGTCTAAAATAAAGTTTTAAAATTGTGAATTGTAGCATTGGTCTTTTGGATTGCCACTTTGGTAACGAAAGAACAAATAAATGTAAACAAAAATAAAATAACATTTTAAAAGCATGTTTTTTTACAATGTAAATTGCAAAGATGGATAGTTGGTTGATGGTGTAAACTTAATAGCCTGATTAACATGATACTATAACAAAAGTAAATTAAAACCATCTAGCATGGCTCAGTCAACCCGGCACTTTTTATACCAGTCATGTGGCAATATGTATTTTTCATTTGATTACATTGAGTTTGCATATTATATCATGATAAAAAATATGAATAATTGACATAGTCATAGTGTAGAAACATAGAACCTATACCAATGTGCAACCACAATGTAAACATATTTAAATATGGGACGTCACACTAAACTAGTTGTAGTTTCCTCCAGAGAAGCAGCGCGAATGGTGTGTTCCGTTATCGAGTGTGCCAGGAAAATGATTTATAAGTAATGAACTTTACGACCGTTTCGTTATCAGAGATTAAGTCTCTGAAGGAACTTCGTGTGAGGTGGCAAGAGGATACCCGAGACACCTGACCGATTTTAGGATGGAGAAATTTACGATATTTGTCATAACCACCTTGACTCTGCTTGTGGTAAGATGATTCGTTCTAGTCCGAGGATAAGCTAACCCCCTCTGATGACGTAGTGATAAGTGTTTGTCAGTGTTATGCGCATGTGTTCACGGAGCCTAGGTGAGACTTATTTATTTTCGTCACTTATCTTACTTTGACTTTTTTGTTTTGGGTGTTGTCCTCAGTTACTACGTGACCGTATAATGTCATCCAAATGTATTTATCTTCGTCAAGGGATAAGAAGTTGTTGTGAAATCAATGATAAATTCATGTATTGAAGAAAATAAATCTTGGATTAATTTATGAAATATTGCAATATTTTGTGTTGATTTTTACATTTTGTGACTGTTGCCCATGCTAACTTATTGGGTCAACTTAGAGAAATGGAAACATGAAACAGTTATTACGTTCTGTGGATGAATAGATAGAACTATTTATAACGTAACTTTTTTTCAGGCGATTTTTGTGACGATGACCGTGTACTTTGCTGAACTCATACTTTGATTCTCAAGCAAAATTTACATTGTTTAACCGATACTCTTGTAGGTACGAGTAGTTTGACATTGAGACTTGCCTTATAAAATGTTGCAATAAATAATAAAAATACTATTTTTCATTTATTTTTATGCTAAATCGAAATCGTTGTTTATTACTTAACGACATAAAAAACTGAACCCTTTTTTAATATTCGATTTGTTCTAACTATTTTATTGTTTTTATATGATTTCAAGCATTTAAAGCGCAGGTGCAAAATAAATTGTAAAGGACTATTTATATGATACTTTGATATTCACACAGTTTTGTTTTGTTTCGTGTCAGTTTCTAAGTGTATATTTGTTAAAATATTTATTAAAATTAAAGTTATTGTTTATTATTAGATACATAATGTTTTGAAAATTATCTTTAAAGTAATTAATTATAATAGAAAGTTGTGAAACACTGACACATTATTTCAAGTCATAAGTTTTCGAGGTAAAAGATTTTTATCAAGGTAGATAAGGTAGAATTTAAATAATATTTCAAACCCCAGTATTTATCAGTAGTCCGATGTGAAATAGCACTTCCATAAACCATACAACAAATTACGAGTGAATTATAGTTTAATTTCTCATGCTAACAGATATTTTAATGTGAGAAACGATTGAATATTTAAAATTTTAGATTATTTATTTGTAGCTTAAAGTAACTCGTGATTTAACAGCAATACAGAAGGGAAAGCTATAAAATTCCATTTATGAAAAAAGGTACAATTACAACATTCAAGTTATAAAGAAATTACTTTGATTACTATTCAAAATAATTGATTATTTAAATCAAATTGATGCAATTGAAATTTAATCTGCCATATCAATACACTATTCGAATTTGTTCAAATGTTTCCTGTCTGCCTTGTTCAATAATATTAATCTAAACTAGTCTGAAATTGAGGGTTATGTCTGTGCAAATGTTATCCCATTGGACTGATATTGAACGAAAATTGATTATCACATAGACGTAAGGTTTAAACTTAACGGTTAAGCATAATAATGTCTTCAACCTCAAAAAGTCTTCAACCTCCTTTAGAAATATTTATTCCAAAACAAATGTCTTCGCATGAACTTCAGTTGACCCTTATATTAAATACAACTATAATCCCTTTGTTAAGTTTTCAAACATAAAAATATATATTTTTTGTGAGACTGCTTCAGCCTTGAAAAAATTACTATTTGTATCAAATTGAATAATTTGTAAAGGCAGCTGACTACGGGCTTCGGCCCGTAAGCAGTAGGCCTATTAAGATATGCGAAATACCAAGGTCATCTTGGTAAAAATGACAAAAGTAACATAGATTAACTACACAAAAAAGTAGACAAATTAGATTACTCTACTCCGATGTAGGCCTACAAAAAAAGTTTACATGAGTTGTTATAGAAAATAAAAATTTCTCTGTTGTGGTAAATAAATTTTTATATCAATATAGAAACTAAATTGCTCGATTTCAAGCAACATGTACACTAGTTTACCTTTATTCCCCATGTCCAAACTTTATTTAACACAAACGGGGCTCTTCGAGGTATATGTTATCTCACTCTCTTCTTCAAGGTATTTAATAATATATACTTGTGTTTTTTACGATATAACATAGCCTTACGTCGGATTTTTTAATTAAATATTTTTACAAAGCAACATTTTTACGGAAAGAAGCAGATATAATATATATATTATAAGTGATGCCCTTTTGTTGTGAACACTACTTATCCCTTATTTCTGGACCAATTTTAAAGTTTGAGGTGTCAAAAGAATGGTCTCAGTTCGTAGTTTTGCAATAAGGTTTTAGATTTTTTATATTTTAATTCTGAAGCTCACGGGAAGCCCTCAAAGTTCATTTTAGCGAATTTCCCTATAGGGAATACGCCATTACGGTAGTAGTCACGGTAAGACCTAAGCCCGGGACCATGATACTTTTTCGTTTTGACGTCCCTAGAAGCCAAAAACACCGTTTGTTCAAATTGATATATATATATAAATATATATATATATATATATAAGCATATATATATGTATATATATGTATGTGTCCGTGAACGCGACAACTTTTGAACGGAACCTCCAATTTTGATGAAATTTGGTGCAGGGGTGTAAGCCAGCATCTACTAGGTTGAGTTCGCGAACCAGAATGATCGGACCATGGGAACGGGGTTTTATGGGGTTTCAAAATGGTAAAAAATGGGTTTTTGGCTTTTTTTACTTTTATTTATGAAATTCAACAATTTCAACTTAAACCATTCAAAAGAGCTTAAAAAACAAACAATCTAGTATCTTGAATTTTTTAACTAGATTAAATGGTTATGGAGAAAATCCAAAAACTATGTTTTCCTTGTTATTCTTATGGGAAATCAAGAAAACCTTCAATCTTGCTTGTTTATTGACATATCTTAGTAAAATTTTGTAAGTACATTCATTCGGAAGCGTTAAACTTATATTTGATTAGAAAACCCATATGGCGGCAAACCTACGTACTCACTCCTGTGGGGTTTATGGGTAAAATAAAAGAACACCATAACCTGATAAAATTTGGTATGTACATTCACTAGGTAGGGTTTAACTTATATTTACCAACAAAACCCATATGGCGGCAAACCTACATACTCTCATCCCCATGGATTTTATGGGGAAATTGAAAATATACCAAAATTTCATTGGAAATTCGCTGAGTACGCAGGTCTGCTGCGACGGGGGTATTTTGTCTATAAGATTAACATGGGATCAATTTATATTGAATTGCTAAATAAAACAGCTGTTGATAGTAAAACAGACAAACACATGTTAAAAGCTAGCTGAATAGAAGCAATTAAACTATTAACTGGTACTGAAATATCGACACAATTTATACTTGATGAAGATCCATGGATAAAATGCCAATATAATGTAATTTGATTTTCACTAAAATTTAATTTTCATTCAAAGTTACTCGGTAAATTACCATGAAGCAAGGCTTGATTACCAGGTAATTTGATAAAAGCAGCGCATTGCGCTGCACGAGCTCCCTATTAATAATAATATTAATAAATCTTTATTTTCTCATAATAACAATACATAGTTTACAAATAAAACACTTTTGTTAACATAACTTTTCCATACATTATATTTTTATATATACATATATACACATTCACAAATATATACACACGTACATACATACATATAAATACACATACATTCATATATAAACCCAGGCTGACATCCACTATATTAATATGTATATTAAAAAAGATTGTGTTTGTTTAATCTTTTTGAGAAAATGCCTCCAAGGCAAAGGCCTGTTTGGAGGTAAACATTGTTTGAATTTTTTTTTATATCTATATATTATCTGTAGAATTATGGCGACTAGCCTATAGATAGACTGGGACAGTGGCGACGTCATGTAATCCAGCTACTTGGAGGTCACGAATTGTGGATAGTTATAAGCGATAGTTATAAACTGGCTGGGTAGCTGAGTGGTTAAAGAGCTCGCCTTTGAATCTGAAGGTAGCCGGTTCGATCCTGAGAAAAGTTAGTGCTTTTAGCGAATTTCCCTATAGGGAATACGCTATTACGGTAGTAGTCATGGTAAGACCTAAGCCCGGGACCATGATACTTTTTCATTTTGAGGTCTCTAGAAGCCAAAAACACCGTTCGTTCAAATTGATATATATGTATATATATATATATATATATATATATATATATATCTGTATGTGTCCATGAACACGATAACTTTTGAACGGAACCTCCGATTTGATGAAATTTGGTACAGGGGTGTAAGCCAACATCTACTTGATTGAGTTCGCGAACCAGAATGATCGGACCATGGGAACGGGGTTTTATGGGGTTTCAAAAGGGGCCGTCCATAAATTACGTCATCGCTTTTTGGCCGTTTTAGGACCCTCCCCCCCTAAAATCATCCTACCATCATAATTTGTCCGACCCCCCCCCCTCTGAGAAAAATGACGTCATTTTTAACAAACCTTCGTTTTAAGTAAAAATAATGCTTTTTCTACTTACCTTGGTCTGATGATGAAAGCTACCTGATAAACTAAAGACATTGACCAATCAAATCTGAATTTACCTTCAGAAATAAAGAAAAAATGAATTTCTTAATTGAAAAATAAACTTAAATAATCTATGAAACAACGCCTAAAAATAATCTAATGTAGTTTATTAGATAATTATTTTATAATAGTAGAATTGTTTACGAATTTATCATTGTTTTACTGTCAAAATTTGATATAAAACATCATTTTTTAAATGACGTCATATCAAATCCGACCCCCCCCCCTTGCACATCACCCTACCATCATTTTCAATCTCGACCCTCCCCCCCTATTTTCAGATGACGTAATTTATGGACGGCCCCAAAGGGTTAAAATTGGGTTTTTGTCTTTTTTTATTTGTATTTATAAGATTCAACAATTTTAACTTAAACCATTTAAAAGAGCTTAAAAAAACAAACAATCTAGTATTTTGAATTTTTTACCTAACTGAAATGGTTATGAAGAAAATCCAAAAACTATGTTTTCCATGTTATTCTTATGGGAAATCAACAAAACCTTCTATCTTGCTTATTTATTGAAATATCTTGATAAAATTTGGTATGTACATTCATTAGGAAGCGTTTAACTTATATCTGCTTAGAAAACGCATATGGCGGCAAACCTACGTACTCACCCCTATAGGGTTTATGGGAAAAATAAAAAGAACACCATAACCTGATAAAATTTGGTATGTACATTCACTAGGTAGGGTTTAACTTATATTTACCAACAAAACCCATATGGCGGCAAACCTACATACTCTAATCCCCATGGATTTTATGGGGAAATAGAAAATATACCAAGATTACATTGGAAATTCGCTGAGTGCGCAGGTCTGCTGCGACGGGGGTATTTGATGGTTCAATACTGGACCCAGCTGCCTTTGGTCATTGGGCTATTAATTAATGATCCTGACAAATAAAAACAGCTGATATTTGTCAGTAACAAAGCTACACCTCATCTGATAAATCACAATCATCACACTCACCCCTTCATTCATACTCACCTTAAAATACGCCAAAGAGCGTCGGTGTTTCAAATGAAGTCTCTGAAGTCTCTGATGGCTTGTGGATGCGATATTCCCTGGTGGGGATTAACGTCCGCACTAGTGAATACTTGTTCATCCATAAAGACCATCCTCATAACTAGACCAATTCTAATAATGAGGTCAATATTGTGGTTCGGACCCCAAGTTAAACTGTAGGTCCGTAGATACCATTGAAATGGTTGGGCTATGAATTAACAGTCCTGTCTAAGGAGAATGTCGGCCTTGGTCAGTAACAAGACTACAAGATTGCGCCAAAATCATCCTACATTCGTCTCTCATTCATACTTGGCTTTAAACTACCTATTGAGTTAGGTCGCCATTTCAGTCAGGGTGTTAAATAAGATCTACCTCTATAGGTAGATATATAGTCCCAATAATTCTACAGATAACTTCTTATTTAATTTGAAATTTGCCTGAGTAACAATATTGAATAAACGTATTTTCTATTAGATAAATTACAAATTATATCTGTCTATTTATCTCATCGAACAAGCAACATTGATGCAACTGACAATTCATATTTAATTCGACAGCTCTGTTAGTCGTTAATTGTTTATTTGTTCATCTGCAGATACGAGGTTCATTTTTTTTGCAAAGCATGTTTTGCTTTACTAGATACAATCTTTTCCCACTTGATTATTCGTTTTGCCAAAATAGATAAAAATCTTTAACGTGTAATACATATCAATAAGACATTAGTTTAATGATTCGAATAATCGATTAAATTTGAATGAGATAATATTATGAGTGTGCACGTGAGTTGTCCATTATGAATATGTTAAGTTGTTTATACAAGATTTAGATATTGGCGTTTTCTTATGAGAAATAGTAATCAAGCCTTACCCCCCTTCGTTAGAACTTTGCACATTTTGATTGTTGTATTTGCTAAACTTTGAAATTGAATTGATAAACTTAATCAATTCTTGATCGGCCTACATCAGGTTGTGTCATTTTTCCATCATTGGAAGCATTGAACATTAAAATATCACGACATTTTCCAGGAAACATATCATTACTAGATTATCGAACCTTACTGGAAATTTCTTTAGCTAGTACCAGATTTAACCGAGCCTTTCTCGTTGGTTTTCATTCACTTTTGTTATAGTGTCATGGTAAAAAGCTATTAAACTTCCACCAACAACCAACCATATCTCTTCAAAGTTTAGAGCTGTTTCTAAAAGACTGCTTAATATTATGGTCCTTCATTTTAGCGAATTTCCCATAGGGAATAAGCTATTACCGTAGGTCTCATGGTAAGACCTAAGCCCGGGTACATGTTACTTTATATATATATATATATATATATATATATATATATATATATATATATATATATATATATATATATAAACTTTTATATATATATATATATGTGTGTGTGTGTGTGTGTGTGTATGTATGTGTAACAAGACACGATAACTCTCGTAAAATTGGTCCGATCGACACCAAATTTGGTAGAGATGTGTAATCCTACGTTTATTCGGATGAGTTCGTAAACCAGACATATCGGAAGGGGTAGTTTTGGGGGGTTTTGTACCCCAAAAATGTTTTTTTTTGCAATTTTCATATGTTATTTTTTTTAATTTTGAATTTTTCTTTTGACCATTGGATTTAGCTAAAAAAACACTCAATTTAGTATTTTGAAGCTTTGCTCTATCTCCATTGGTTACCGAGATATTAAAAAGTCTAAAGACAGTACGTTGTATTTTGAGGCTCCAATGTTAATCTTATGGAGAATAAGGATATGTTAATATTTCACTTATTAACCAATGTTTTTTTATGAAACTTCGTATTCAGCTTCATTTGGATGAGATTTATCCATTTATGGTAAAAAATCTTGGTTTTTGTGCTTATCATGGCAGCAAACCTGCATACTCTTTTCCCATATTAATCATATGGAGAATAGGCAAACTCCTTTAGCAATGGACAGATATTTATGAAACTTAGTATATGGCTTCATATGGTCGAAATAATTTTTTTTATGCTAAAAACCTACTTTTAGTGTTCCCCATGGCAGCATACCTGCATACTCTTTCCCTACATTTATCATAAGGAGAATATACATTTATTTCCTTATTTATGAGCTTGTGATGATATTTGGTTTACAGGTTTATCTGGTCATAATTAATACTACTAATTTGGAAATTCACTGAGTACGCAGGTCTGCTGCGACGGGAGTATTTATATACCTTCCGTTGTTATTTCGTTACTAAAATAGCAATCCATAAGACCAATGGTAAAAATTACGACTTTAAAATAAAAATTTAGACCAAAATAGATTTTTCCTGAGATTGAGGTTGTTTCTAAACTTATTTTAAATACAAAACACTCTTAAATGCAAAATTAAATCAAATTCTACCCCTACATTTCGAGATCGCGAAACACTCATTTACTTCAGACAATACTCGTATTATATTATACGTAGGATTCATCTGTTAGATTGTGACTGACCATTGTGTTTTGTCGCAAGGATTTTGTCTGGCGATGAATAGTGTCTAGTTGTCTCCTACCGTTACTAACCAAATGTGTGTTATGTCGCAGATTGTATGACCGGCTGTGAGTTATGTCTAGTTGAGTCCTATTATGATTGACCTGGGGTGTGTTTTGTCACAGAGAGTATATCTAGCTGTGTGAGTTGTGTTTTGTCGCAGAGAGTTTGTTATTTAGTTGTGTCCTACCGTGACTTAAGTTGTATGTGTTTTGCCACAAGGAGTTTGTCTAGCTATGAATTATATTTTGTTGCTGATTGTATGACTGGCTGTGAGTTGTGTGTAGTGGTGTCAAATCGTGACTGACCGGATGTGCGTTTTACCGCAACGAGTATGACTGGCTGTGAGCTGTGTTTAGTTTTGACTGGCTGTAAATGATTTGTATTTGTGTCCTACCGTGACTGATCGGGTGTGTGTATTGTCACAGGGAGTATGACGAGCTGTGAGTGGTTTGTAGTTGAGATCTGTCTTCATTGACTTGGTGTGTGTCATATGTCACAGGAAGTATTTATAGCTGTGAGTTATGTCTATTTGAGTCTTATCGTGATTGACTTGGTTTGTTTTTTGTCACAGGGAGTATGACTGGTTGTGAGTTTTGGCTATTTTAGTCTTATCGTGATTGACTTGTTGTGTGTTTTGCCACAGGGAGTATGTCTGGCCATCCCCGCCCCCGAGCCCGAGCCGCAGATTGAGAGGCTCGTCACCAACATACCCATCCTCCAACCCATCATAGACATCGTAGCCAAGCTGGTCGCACTCCTCACTGGTCTGCTCGGAGAGATCCTGAACCTCCTTCTGGTGGGAGGTCTGCTGGAGAGTTTGCTTGCCTTAGGAAACGAAGGTAAATCATCAATGATCTTGTAATCAAAGAACAACAACAAAAACAACAGTTCTACAACATGGTATCAATTTTAATGATACAATCAAATAACAGGATCTTACAGTCAAAATAGCTGTTCATCACCTTTTAGTGCATGTTCTACTCTGGTTACCATATATTTCGCCACGTTTTCTAAGAAATGTAGTTATTTGATTTATCTACTTGATGAGTCTTCTAAAACTATGCCACGAAATATACATGGCGATTGAAAATTCGCTGACAATTTTAATTTTATTTGATGGAAACTGCACCCGTGTGTCGACAAACCTACATACTCACCCCCATGAGATTTATGGGGAATATTTAAAAGTGCCAAATATTGATACAATGTGAATTTTACCTTACCCAACCATTACTGTTCCTAACAACAAACATTTTTAACCAACATCCCATGGTAATAAACATACATACTCATTCCTATGGTGTCCTTGGGAAAAATACAACATCTCAAATTCCTTTGGAAATTCGCTGAGTACGCAGGTCTGCGACGGGGGTATAAGATGATTTTGGCGTGATCTGGTAGTCTTGTTACTGACTAAGGCCAACATTCTCCTTAGACAGGACTGTTAATTAATAGCCCATCAGCCAATGGTGTCTAGTGACGTACAGTTTACCGTGAGATCCGAACCACAATTTCAACCTCATACATACGAATTGGTCTAATGATGAGGATGGTCTTTATGGATGAACTAATATTTACTAGTGCGGACGTTAATCCCCACCGGGGAATATCGCATCCACAAGCCATCGCTTATAACTATCCACAATTCGTGACCTCCAAGTAGCTGGATTACAGGACGACGCCACCGTCTGGAGCCTACGATAACTAACGGGCCTGTATGTATACTTCCCCCCACCACCAAAGTCACGTGGCTGATCTGCAGCGTAAGTTTCCATAAGATAACATTGTGAAAACGTGATATCTCTCACTTATTTCCCATCTCTTAGGAACTACGATCATAGGTTATTCGACAATTCTTTTATACTCTAGTTTGGATAAAATAAGGAACAAAATGATACCATAACTGCAAAATTCAAAAATTTTCTATGATATTTTATTACGATATAAAGTGAAAACTTTATTCAATTTATAGTTTTGTTTACACTTTTCATCAGCTGTTGACATACATTACATTTCCTTGCTAATGATGATTTTTAGAAGCTAAATGTACAATTTAACTTGTTTTTATCTTAAATAAAACGACTAACCGGCAATGTACTATTTTAAGACATTTATTCCATGTCTTATTCCCAGAAATATGTTTGAAAACATCAGAAGAAAACTTAAAAAAAACAGACAATACACCCTTCAGTGGCAGAAATTCATGATTTGTTTTACCTAAAGAGTGTATTTTAAGTTTTGCAAAACATAACGTTATTAGTATCGTTCAATTTATAATTTAATAACGATTAGAAAGATATGCAAAACTTAAGACTTCATTGACTTACATAAAAGTACATGCAAAAACTGACGCAAATTCAGGCCATTGCAATGCCTTTAAATGAAGTTGAAAGCTGAATTCGGCCGCATCTGGTCACGTGACAAAAAATGTATGCAGGCCATCGATATATACTACCATCAATATATGGCCATCGATATATGCAGGCCCGTTAGTTTTCGCAGACCCTGCACCGTCCCAGTCATTCATGATGTAATATCATATAATGTAAAAATACATTTAATGAAAACAACAAAAAACTTACAGTCCCTAGGTACTGACAAATTATACAGAACTGAATAAGTAGGGCTATCCCAATGCTATTAAATAAGAGATAAAATATTATATTTTCCTTGGCGACATCTTTTTTTTATTATTCTAGTCTCATGTTTCCATTCAACCGATCATCATAATCTTTAGATGAAAATTCCATCTTTGTGGGTCTAGCTGTGTTTCAAAGTCGGCGTTCTCACCTCCCCATAAGGATGTCCCTATTTATTCGGTTCTGTATATATTTGTACTGATGAGATTAAGTTACTGATTTTTTCTTCCCCTCTTTCTTTTGCAGGATGCGATTCGTATGAATAACTTATTTAGAATTTGAAACTGAAAATATTTTGTTGTTTTTATATTGAAATAGCCTACGTTGTAATTCATTTCCAAGGTCTTAAGGTTTTCATTTTATGTAATTTGTTACACAAAATTATTCTTCAAAAGTGCCTACTGTACTTTTCAAATATAGGGAAAATTTGAATGTTTCAATAGTTTAGTGTTGTATATAGGCCTAGGCCTAGTTTTTCTATCACCGTACACATTTTTTTAATAATTTGATAAACAGCGTGTGGGAGGCTTTAAGCTTTAGGAGTTTTGAAAACGATCAATACTTTTGTTTTCAGAGCTGTTATATTAAAATAACTAGTTGTTGCCCGTCGATACTCGACGGATATAGCTCCATTAGTGGTAAATGAAACGCTATAATAGTGCAAACATGTAAGGTAGTCTATAAAATGTACTTCTTTGAACTGCCATACCAAGAACAAAAATATATTTTACAGAAAATACTACGATTTTAGTTGGAGCGTCGGAAAAGTAGGCCTATTCCTTAAAACCAATAATGTTGCATCCTTGTTCTTATAGGTCCTACTCTTTAGTATTTTATAAAAATGTCAATTTGATTGTTTAGGTAGGCGCAACCCTAATTAACCTAAGGAAACCGTTCTATTAGGTTCAACAACATCAGAAATAAGTAGACCAATATCCACTTGTTGGCCTATTGGATAAATTGTTCTTAACAGTTTTTTTCAAGAATTAGGAAAGGCCTACAGTGTTGTAACTTATGATGGATGGGATTAACAAATATTGGTATTAGGGTAGGATAGAACGTAGAGAAACCATTTATAACCTCTTTCATATAGCAATATTTATGCTGTAGTGTGCAAGTTTCAATAACTATCCAAATTTAAAGAATACAAATTTATTTCACAGAAATTTACACAATTTTAGTTGAAGTGTCTCTCAAAGTAGGCCTATAGGCATATTCCTTAAAAACAATAATGCTGCACCCTTACTATGTAACACAGACACTCTTTGGTATTTTATAAACATAACAAATCCATTGTTCACTTAGGCCTAAACCTTAGTAGCCTAATCAAAACATAAGAAATAAGCAAGCCTAAACTATCAAGTTGTATTTTTTAATTTAATAAATAAGTTTTTGAGAATTTGAAAAGGCCTATAAATATTTTAATGTATATTTTGCTTAAAATAAATATCGGTACCATCAGTATTAGTGACACCGTTGTTAGACACATTACAAAAATGTATATTTGAGAAGGTCGGTTTGGAACCCGGGCCGTCTGGTTTGTTTAAAGT
Source organism: Neoaliturus tenellus (assembly GCA_030545055.2). NCBI lineage: Eukaryota > Metazoa > Arthropoda > Insecta > Hemiptera > Cicadellidae > Neoaliturus > Neoaliturus tenellus. The sequence goes on along the minus strand of CM061532.1, from coordinate 138,729,726 downwards.
TACGCTACCGACTGTGAGACAAATTTCGCTGGTAAGTGAGAGAAATGTAAGGCATTACAACCTGGCAACCGACAAATTGATTGCACAACGAATTTCCGATACTGATACATCCGTTTCTTTTAATATAAATGTAAACAATTTATTTAACCTTTACAATTTAGTCTTAATTTCATAGCAATCAGCTATTTTACATAATTAAGCAACTTTCTTTCCATTTAAAGGATAATACATCATAATAATGGTAAACGTTTTTAGGTACGGACCAAACCAAATCCTTCATGAGCTTTTGTTCATTCACTCTGTATTTAGACAAAATACCTCGTGTGTTTACAATAAGCTGATTGAAATCGTGTAAAATAAATAAATTGTTAAGGTTTGAAAATGGCGACATTTTTAATTTAAGGGACTGAGATAACGTTAATTATGTGATTAAGCAACTTTCTTTTCATAAATGACAATAAATCATAATAATTGTAAACGTTTTTAGGTACTGGCCATAATAAACCAAATCCTTCATGAACTTTTGTTCATCCATTCTGTGTTTAGACAAAATACCTCGTGTGTTTACAATCAGCTGATTGAAATCGTGTAAAATAAATAAATTGTAAAGGTTTGAAAATGTCAGTATTTTTAATTTAAGGAAGTAAGATAATGTTAAAGTAAATAAAGTCTGCTAATATACAAAGATTAACGTTTTATTTGGTAAAAACTGCGTGTAAATTGGTCCAGTGGAAGTCTCAGACGAACTGTCCAAAGGATTGAAAATTTTGGCTTTTTCCCCATGTTAAATCTCCATAAGAAAAGTTTATTTTTCATTTTTGACCGATTTAACGTACATATTTTTGAAAAACGAATAAAACCTGCGAATATAGAACAGAAAACGTTTATTTTGGTCCAACCCGCATGTAAATTGGTCCAGTGGAAGTCTCAGACGAACTGTCCAAAGGTTTGGAAATGTTGGCTTTTTCGCCATGTTAAATCTCCATAAGAAAAGTTTATTTTTCGTTTTTGACAGATTTAACGTAAATATTTTTGAAATACGAATAAAACCTGCTAATATAGAACCGAAAACGTTTATTTTGGTACAACCCGCATGTAAATCGGTCCAGTAGAAGTCACAGACGAACTGTCCAAAGGTTTTTTACCTTTGTGTTTTAAATATATAGATTAATCAATTATGAAAGGGTGGAGGTGGCCTACACCCTGAAATGAACATTCCACAACAGAATCGGCATCATCTTTTTATCTAATTATTTATCATAATCTGGTTTTTCTCCTTTTCAGCTCCTGACGGCAGAAGAAGATAGAGCAGCTGTTGGAAGACGTCAACCAAAATCCAACTTAACTTCCGTCAGAGAAAGACAATTTATCAAAATATTTTTACTTAAACGCTTAAACATCCTTACCAGATTGTTTTGCTGCATTTTTAGTTTCAATATTTACAATAATAGTTTATCCTCCATGAATAAAATCATTTTCTTCAGAGGAATTAAAATTGTTTAACAAACATCATTGGAGGCAAAAAGGAGTACTCTATATTAAAATGATATTGAGTGTTGTAGATTTAATTTTAACTAATGTATCTAAACTATTTCGAGTCGTTTGTTTATATATGTGCAAAAACATGAATGATAAAGATATTGTTAATAAATATTTTTTACTTTTTTAATTCATCTTCGCCTTTTTGTAACTCGATGTTAGTTTTATATCAATAAATTATAATTCAATAAAGCATCATAATGCAAAAAAACCTGGGATTTTAGATTTAAGAAATAATTTCTTAGCCATCCCAAATGCTTAAGAATGGGCAAATACAACGAATTAATTGCAATATTTGTGAATAGGACTGAATTTTTCAATTGTTGCTTCTAAAAAAGTTTACTCTTAAGTTATTGAAGAAAAAATATCTTCATTTGAAAACTATTTTCTATTTTCCGTTGTTTTTTTTTTTTTTTTTTTTTTTTTTTTTTTTTTTTTTTTTTTGGGGGGGGGGGTTTCCTTGGATTTGTATAGCTTTTTTCTTATAAAATAACTATTTAAGTTACACCTATTTTAGAATTATAACTTATTCATCGCATTTCCCACATCAACCAGTCAAATCACAACTACTCTGTATTCTTTAACGTAATTACTGGTTATGTCAAAGTCAAAGTCAAAAGCATTTATTCCAAAAGACATTTTACAATGTATGGGAAAGGTCAAGCAGTTAGTACATGCTATTTGCACAAGTCAATCTGTAAATTAAGAATAAAAACAGAGAGTTAATACAATTAATTAAAATATAAATAAATTACATTGATGTTGGCAAGATTTGGATGAGGATGAGTAAAATAATCTTTAAAAAGTTAACAGAACAACGTATAAAATTAAAATTTAACAGGACTTAAAAATAATACATCACTGCCTAGGTAACAAAGAGTTTAAATATATTTTTATTTCTAAAGGAGAAAATCAAGAAACTCGTTGAAGTGGTAGAAGGGGTGTTCAACAAGAAACTTAAAAATTGTTGATTTGAAAGATTTAAATGGTAACTGGAGGACTTCTCTAGGCAGCCTATTCAAACATTTTAGGCCTATTATCCTGTGGTTGGACTTTGTTTTTTTCTAGTCTTACACGTGGTACATTGAACCTGCCTCTGTTCCTAGTGTTATGGCTATGTATGTGACCCCTCAAGACATGACTTTCTGAATTCTTAAAACTAGATAACATCAAATTAAAAATATATAAATTAACAACAGTCAAAATATTGAACTCAATAAAAATTGGGCGACAATGTTCTCTCGGATTTACTTTTGACATTATTCGGATTACCTTTTTTTGAATCAACAGGACATCATTAATGTAAGGACCGTTTCCCCAAAAAATTATTCCATAACTAAGTGCAGACTGAAAAAAGCAAAATACGTTGTTCTAAGATAGTTAAAGGGTATCACATCACTTAATTTAAGAAAAAGGAAAGTCAATCTACTTAACCTAGTACATAAATGATTAATGTGGTGTGACCATGTCAATTGTTTGTCTACATAAACTCCTAGAAATTTGACTACCGGACTAATGATTGTCTCCTGGCAGTCTGGAGTTTGTCTTTGGCTGAAAACAACTGTTTGAGTCTTCTCATTATTGAGAAGAAAACTGTTTTCAGAAAACCACTCAGCGGCTAAACCTACTGAGTGACTAGCAGTTTGTTCCAGCACATCCAGATCATTAACATGAGAAAGCAAAGTGGTGTCGTCAGCATAAAGGTCTTGCTTGTCAAGGAGTTGGGGAGGTCATTGATTGCGATCAGAAAAAGAAGAGGCCCCAGAACAGAGCCCTGAGAAACTCCGCAATTGCTGACCACAACAGACGACCATTCACCCCCGATGCAAACCGCCTGCCTTCGGTTCAAAAGATAAGTTCTAAAAAAATTTAACTCAACATTTTGGAAACCATAAAAAACCAACTTATGGAGCAAGATATCATGGTCCACGCAATCAAAGGCCTTGCTCAGGTCAATAAAGGTAGCCCAGGCAAACTCCTTGTTTTCGAAGGCATCTAAGATGTCGTGGACCAAGGCGTCGATCGAATCCAAAGTGGACTGTCCACTTCTAAAACCGAATTGATTAAACAGGGAAAGTGATTCAAAGAAATAACTAACCTGGTTATAGATTATATGCTCAAGTACCTTGGACAGCACCGGTACTAGGCATATTGCCCGATAATTTACTTACCAGAATTTACTTGAAGAGGAATTTACTTATCAGTATATACAGTATATAGAGAGTGTCCAGCCTTCCACTTTTACAAACTTTTCCGAGTTATTGAGCATGCCAAAACAAAAAAAAAACATTTTAACATATGTCCTAAAATGCTTCGTTAAACCTCTAGCCGCCATTTTGTTTTTTATACTTAAAAAATTTTATTTCTGTAACGGGTTTTTGTATTGAGTTTATATTTGGCATGTACCTTAATCACACAAATGCTCATTTTCGGAAAAAAACATTATATGTTCCTATGTATATTTTCAAAATGACGGCTAATTTAATTATTTTTAACTCAAAAATCTCAAAAACGGTAAATTTTATAAAACTTTTACAAGAGATATGAAAGTTCACAAATTGAATGATCTAAACAGTAATACCAAGTTTGTACTGACATAACAAACAGAGTTTTTGTGGTTTTTTTGTTTTAAAATAGCCTAAACTTGCATTGACCATAATGCATGGAGAATTACCGTAATTACTGCATTATGGATCATAATGCATGCAACTCTTCATTTCAGAACGGTCGTTTTCCTCATGCCCTCAAACTTTCAATAGTCAATCCCATTTTTAAACATGGCAACAAATCTGACCGATCTAACTATCAACTAATCCAAGGTTCTCGAAAAGTTGGTTTCTATTCAGACTTGCCAAATACTTTGATAAATACAACATTCTTTCAAATTACCAATTTGGGTTTAGAGACCTTCATTGGAGATGCCGAAATTAGTTCCTGCGATGAAGTGAATTATCTAGGCTTAATCATTGAAAACAAGTTAATTGTTTCATCCCACATCAATAAAGTATTTAAAAAAAAAAAAAAAAAAAAAAAAAAAAAACTAAGATCTGGCATTTTTATTCTTCGAAGGCTTACGCATTTTGCAAAAATGGATGTTTTGTTAACTGCATATTACGGTTGTCTTTATCCGTACATGTCTTATTGTGTCCCTGCTTGGGGTTCAGAGAGCATCAAAACACTTAAAATTTCTTTATGCAAAAGAAAGCTCGTAGACTCATTCTTGGCCTTGAGTACTTGGACTCCTGCAGAACACACTTTAAGAGCAACAACATCCTAACCTTTCCTTGCATCTAAATTCTGGAATGTCTCACCTTTTCCAAGCGCAATAGCCACCTTTTCACCTTCCACTCATTACCTTGCCACTCATACAACCTCCGAAATAGAACTAATATTTTTTTTTTTAAGAGGTTGGCGGACCTCTTTTTGCCTTACTTTGCCCCGTCCACATAGACTATTGATCTGTGCGTGGAACGTATTAGACAAAGTAAGGGGGTGAGCCGCTACAGTACAAGGTGACAGGTACTGATAAAAGTTCATTGGCAGAACGCGGATTCGAACCCACGACATCGCTGCCATGGTCCCGAAGTCCGGCGCGCTAACCACTACGCCACCGACTCACTCAATAACTAATATAACTTCGCCAATCCACCACACCTCTTTTTCCGTAAAACAAATGTATCAATCAAGTATAGCCCTATTTAATGCCCTTCCATCCATCCTAAAAAAAGAATAACATAAGAGTGTTCAGATGTTCTTTAAAAAAGTTTTTAATTTCAAAGGAATATTATTCTGTTCACGATTATTTACAAGAATTGAAGGAATCAAAATACTGTTTTGTTTCTTTTAGCCTATTGTTGAAGACTTAAATTTTATTATTTTTTAGTTTTAGTTAACTTTTTGTATATGACTCTTGCCCATGATTGTGTAAATTTTATGGCAAATAAAAAACTTTGACTTTGCAAAATCAGTGTTTTTCTACAGAAAACTCGCAATATCTCCATTAGTTGTTGACAGATCTTCAGATCTTTACAAAATTGCTATTACCTTTTAGGTAGTTTAATTTGTGAACTTTTAGGTCTCTTGTAACATTTTTATAAATTTTACCGGTTTTCAGATATTGATTTTTTTGCACGCTTAATAACCAGGAAAAGTTTGTAAAAGTGGGAGTGTTAAATATGCCCTGTATATTTACTTTAGGTCCATTCTAAAACATATGAATATGTAGGCCTACTATTGTTAGCATTAGTACTTGATTTATTATTATATGTTTGTTGAATTAAAACAAAAGATAAAAAACACAACTTTGTAGTGAAATCTAGGTAAAAGCAAATATTCTCCATGTCCCCGCTTATAAAAAATATTATCATCCAAAATACAGTACTATTGTATAAATGCAGCACACAGTGTATTAAGGTCATGCCGTTGTTCAGGTTACACATTTCATAGCTTCGTTATTCAACTACAATAATTCATAAAAATGTTATTTTAAAAAAATTTCCTATAAGAAATACGCTATTACGGTAGTAGTCACGGTAAGACCTAAGCCCGGACCATGAAACTTTGTTGTTTTGAGGTCCCCAGAAGCCACAAGCACCTTTCAAAATGTGTGTTTGTGTGTGTCCGTGAACACGATAACCTTTGAACAGAACCTCCGATTTTGATTAAATTTGGTACTTGTAAACCAGCATTTACTTGAATAAGTTCGCGAATCAGAATGATTGGACCATGAGAATGGGGGTTTTATGGGGTTTCAAAAGGGTCATAAATGTGTTTTTGGCATTTTAACCATATTTTTTAACTCCAATAATTTTGAAACAAACAATTTAAAAGAGCTCAAAAAATTTAACAATTATTTAGTATTTTTAATTTTTTACCTATCTTAAATGGTTACGGGGATAACTAAAATAATATGTTTCACATGTAATTCTCATGGGAAATAAAAAAACCATTTATATTTATTATTTATTAACAATATCCTACTAAGTTTATAAATGTGAATGTCCTGTTGTTTATTAGACTTTCACGCGAAAACTAGTCAACCGATCATCATGTAACTTTGTACACATATTCTTGGAGGTACCAGAAGTAACATAGAATACTTTTTACTGTAAAATAATTATTTTTTACGAAAGATAAAAAAATTGTATAAAAAATTTGAACATGGATTTTATATTTTTTATTGGTTGATAAGAAACAAATTCATTGAAAATTTCTAATATTAGCGGACTAGCTGTAGCCCGTCACGGCTTCGCCCGTGATTGAATTTATTTTATAGGTACAGTAATACATTCGTTTTGAAGAGCAACGAAATCTACTTCCTTGAGAATAACATTGGAACAATGAAGTAGTGTGAGTGGAGCTCTGAAGGAATTTCGCAAAACCTGTTCTTAGAGAGAAAAGGTTTCTTAAATAGAAAAGGCCCTAACTTATGAGCAAACAGGAACGACCATGTCAAATTTCAACCCCTTAGGCTCTACAGTCATATTGAAGGCATGTGGGTCGGAGCCCTAAAGAACATTAAACAGTACTTTTGCAAAACTGTTTCTTAGTGAACACCTATTACCAAACCGGAACCTTTACATTAAATTTCAATAGGATCTATAGTAGATTTAAGAATTTGTGGGGGGGAGCCCTAAAAAAAATTTGCAAAATTGTTTCTTATTGATCACCTATGAACAAAAAGGAACGTCCATGTCAAATTTAAAACACGTTGGCCCTTGATTAATTTTGAAGTCAGGCGAGGTGGAGCCCTAAAGAACTACAAAAACTATATTTACAAAACCATTTCGTAGTGAGCACCTGTTAGCAAAACGGAACATCCACGTTAAGTTTATACCCCCTAGAATCCATGGTAATCTTGAGGTTCTATGGGGTGGAGCCCTAAACGAAATTTTTCAAAATTATTTCTTAGTAAGTAACTATGAGCAAAGAGGAACGTCCGATTCAAATTTAAACCCCGGAGGCCCAACAGTAATTTAGAAGTCCTGTGGGGCGGAGCCCTAAAGAACTTGGAAAACTGTATTTGAAAACTGTATTTTAGTGAGCACCCATGAGCAAAGAAAAACGTCCATGTCAAATATCGACTCCGGAGGCCCTAAAGTAATTCTGAAGTCCTGTGGGGCGGAGCCCTAAAAGGGATGTTTAAAGCACTTTTTTGAGCACCTAAGAAAAAAGAGATCACTCCAAATTTCAACCGTGCAGGTTTCTTAATTCGTATTTAAAATTGGCCATGCGGATAGCGTTATATTAAAATTTCGAAGGCCTGTGGGTCGGAGCCCTGAAGGAATTTTGTTAAATCATTTCTTAGTGAGCACCTAAGAGGCAAGACGAACCTGTGTTTAATGTTTCAAGTAAATACGTTTGGTAGTTCCTGAGATTTCATGATGAGTCAGTCAGTAATCACTCCCCGTCAGGTTTAGCTTGGTCGCTAAGCTCACTCGCCGCAACTATCCTCTAGTTTCTTATTACCAATCTCCAATCAATAATTTGAATCAGAACAGCTGTTTACAAAATATTCCTTAGTTGAATTTTTTACTCTATGGAACATAGAGAATAAAATTCTTTTAGACCGACTTTAAATTTCTCTTAGGCGAATTTTTGACCCCCAAAAGGCTTTTTTATTACTGATTTGATTTCAATGAAATTCTCAAGTTAGATTTTATGTATTTTAAACTAGGTAATAAACTATAATCGGGCAATTATTTTCAAGTATTAAAAAAGCTTATTTTCCGGAATTTTTGACAGAACTTTAGTTGTTTAGGCTACATGATTAGACTAATGTAGTTGCTATGATCAGTTTATATTCCCCCATCCATCGCAGCTGAGTAGTCGCTGTGTATGCTGAAAACAATATAACCTCAACCTCTTCAGATTTGTTTACATCTGCTCGCCGTTATGTTACGTTTTTAAATAAAATTTAATTGATATTTTGACAGACCTATTTGTTAAATTAAGTAGATCAACACTGATATATATATTTGTTGAAGTTATAAATTATTCCAAAAGATAGGCATGTTGATGTGGAATTAATGAATTGCTGTCGTACGGAATTAGGCCTATGCGATTAACTAATTTATGTGATACATCTAATATTTGGAAAAAGATTTAAATGGAACAAGTAATAATGAGAAAGTGTTGTGCCATTGTATCCTATGTCTCAGGTAACAAAATATACGTTATGTGTTAAGTAAGCTTATAAATTCTTCATACCGTACTTGGTTTTTTATTCATTTGCAATCATGTGGTAATTGAATTTTTACAATCAATTTGATTTTTTATAATGAATTTTAAGTAGTTACTTGTATTGATTTTGTTTTTTCTCTATAATCTACTTTTAATGGTACGCCTATAAGCTTATTTGTTTTGTACCAAATGTACCAAAATGATGTTATCTAACGTATGGAAAAATAAGCTTCTTGATTCCTGATTTGAGGTCTTAGTCAAAATCATTGTTTGTATGTATTTATTTATAGGCCTAGGATGTATTTACAAATTATCTATGTGTTTGAAATAAAATTACTTCTGGTCAATCTCGGTTACCGGTATGTTGGAATTTCTTATTACCCGTATACATATAGGCCTAAGCCTACTTGAATTATTCCAGAAATTAGTCCAGGTACTATTCAATGACAAATTGTGCCAACTATGAACAAGGTTTTATCCCTCCAAAAACGGGATGTTGGTATTTCGTACTATTATTCTCTAAGTTACTTCTTTTGTCCAAGATTATTGTGTGCAGTTTCATACGGGTACAATACTATCGAATGCAAATATTGATCGATCCGATTGACATATCCATTGTACTAACTGTCGATTCAATCTAGACCTAAATAACTAAGACAATCACTGTAACTAACTACGGTACCCCTGTTTTGTTTGGCTTTTTATATTAATATTTACATAAAAAAATATAACCTAACATAGGCTCTATATAATTATTGCAACAAAATCAAAATACTAATAGTGATAATAAATGACAAATGACAAATGACAAATCTTTATTGCCGTTTTCACATTACATAAATGTATGGCATCGTCACAATTTACAAACATGTCTGAAAAAACAATGAAGTTCTATCTATAATAAACTAACTAACAGATTTAAGTTTTTTTATAAATTCATCAATGTCATAAATACTTAAATCTAACAACAAATCTTTTAAGGTTAATTTGAACTTTTTATGGTCTAAACACTTATAATCAAATGGTAACAGATTAAAAACCCTCTTACCCAATTCAAAAGTTGATTTAACGGTGGATTGGTAATTACACTGATTGATTCGAAGAAAATTACGTTGTCTGGTAAAGTGAGAGTGAACAGAGCTATTAACAGGAATATCATCTAAATTTGCTTTAATATATGACAGTAGTTCTAACAAAAATAAAGCTGGAACAGTCAACACTCCAAGACTTTTAAACAAAGGCTTACAATGGGTCCTATTGTTAACGTTACATATAATTCTCACAACTCTTTTTTGCAAAATAAGTAACTTTTTTATATTACTATCACAGCCCCAAACAAGGATTCCATATGATAAATGACTTTGAATATGAGCAAAATATACAGATAATAAAACTTCAACACTAACAATTAATTTCAGTCTCCTTATCATAAAAATACCTTTAGAAATCTTTTTACAAAGCTTATCTATATGTGTGCTCCACTTCAGATTCGGTTGCAAATAAACCCCTAAAAACTTAATGTCTAAATCACAATAATTACTTAAATTAAATTTTAAAATCTGAGTTTTGTCTTTGTTGAGGCACAAAAAATTAGCAGCAGTCCAGTCTTCTATAACTAAATTAAAATTAGACAACATTTGATTAGCTAAGGTAACAATTCAGGCCTAATTTTTTCTAAATAACATATAAGAAAAACAGTTTCCAATGTAGGCTATCATACTTATGTGTGGTCTACTCTCACATTTTAACTTTCCTGGCCATAGGTTGGTACTTCATATTCATGGAGATTAGTTTATGTTCCATTAGGATTAGAATGCCGGTACAAAGTACCATATCGATCGGATCGTTCGATATTTTCATTTGATAGTATTGTATGTAGCCCAGTTAAGAAACTTCACCTGCCAAATATGAATAAAAAAATAATTTTTCCCAATTGTACTAAGGAAATAATAATAATAATAATAATAAATTTTATTTCGCTGACAAATTTACACTGTATGGGAATTTACAAAAAGTCCATTGGCGGATTTACCACTAGGCCAACTAGGCCCTGGCCTAGGGCCGCGGGTTACAGGGGGGGCGCACGGAGTCCCAAATATACAGAGTATATATTTTTAAGGATGTACTTGCATGGTAAAGATGAACATCAGCTTTGAGCCCTGATTTTTTAGTTAGCAGACTAATTTAGTTGAAAACCCGTAAATTCACAACACAGAGACTTTGGTGAAGTCATTGTGGCGTCTGCCGTTTTCCATGCCAATTTCGGGTGATCATCAGCTACCTGTAGGTTAAGTCACATTAATATTGGTGGCAACTCTAGGTGACGACGCGGCGGCCCCTTTGGGTTTTTATTATAATTAACTGAAGTTACCTCTCTGTGTCTAAAAAGTGCACCACTTTCCAATTGATATTTTTTGGGTGCCAGTTTGCTATTGGTGAGACGCTGTCAAAATGCAAAATCTGGGTGACATTAAAACTAATGTTAGTTTAATTTAAAGATTTTCTAAAACCATTACCATTTTGTGTATCAAAATTGTATATAACAATTTTGTGTACCATAAGTATCAAAATTCAGAAAGCAACACATTTATACCAATATAGTTATACTAGCTGTTGCCCGTCACGGCTTCGCCCGTGATTGCATTTATTTTATAGGTAATACAATCGTTTTGAAGAGCAACGAAATCTACTTCCTTGAGAATGACATTGGAACAATGAAGTAGTGTGAGTGGAGCTCTGAAAGAATTTCGCAAAACCTGTTCTTAGAGAGAAAAGGTTTCTTAAATAGAAAAGGCCCTAGCCTATGAGCAAATAGGAACGACCATGTCAAATTTCAACCCCGTAGGCTCTACATTCATATTGAAGACATGTGGGTCGGAGCCCTAAAGAACATTATACAGTACTTTTGCAAAACTGTTTCTTAGTGAACACCTATTAGCAAACCGGAACCTTTACGTTAAATTTCAACCCGTAGGATCTATAGTAGATTTGAGAATTTGTGGGGAGGAGCCCTAAAAAAATTTGCAAAATTGTTTCTTATTGATCTCCTATGAACAAAAAGGAACGTCCATGTCAAATTTAAAACATGTTGGCCCTTGATTAATTTTGAAGTCAGGTGAGGTGGAGCCCTAAAGAACTACAAAAACTATATTTACAAAACCATTTCGTAGTGAGCACCTGTTAGCAAAACGGAACATCCACGTTAAATTTATACCCTCTAGAATCCATGTTAATCTTGAGGTTCTATGGGGTGGAGCCCTAAAGAACTTGGAAAACTGTATTTGAAAAACTGTTTCTTAGTGAGCGAGCACCCGTGAGCAGGGCCGCCCACGGGGGGGACTAATGGCGCAAGTTGCGCCATTGGAAAAAATTTTGGGGGGGAATGAGATTTTTGGAGGGAAATTGAAAAAAGGGTTTTTAAAAATGTTATAAGTACTAATTTGCAGTAGTTAAACAATGAATCTTATGAACATGTCAATACAAATTAGGAGAGTCTTTGTCTGTCCTTTTGTTCTGGATCAAAACTCGTAGGCCTCGTCAAGGCACGTTAGCCCCCCAATCTTGACTATTATTGCGCCATTGTCGGCTAGGTACTCTGTACCCCTCCCCATTGTTGACCGTTTTTCTCAATCGCCTAAAGTTTCGTCTTTTCTTAGTGATCTAGTGTCTTTATTTTTTTTAACTTATTTTATTTTCAACGGCAAGCAACCAATTACAAAAATATGTCTTCGCACATGTTCGATCAGTATATTCCGCCGTTTCCGCGGTTCCGCGTCTCTGGCGACCACTTTTCTGTCAAAGAATCGCCATTAAGAGAACTGAATATTACAAACGGCTCGGCGAGAGTAACGCAATGGGCAAAATCGACACTGGGAATTCCTAAACAACGTAGCCTCTAAGGCCGCAACGGTGTTCATATGACGGTCGTCCAATGAATGAACTTATGATTATTTCTAGCTTAAAATTTTTTTATGATAGCATGCATGGTGAGGTGCCGTGAACTTATAAACACAAACTTAAAATCAAGCCTTAAATCTTACAAAATAACGTTCATTAACAAAATCTTAGTTGTTACTAAACCAAACTATGTTTACAGTTAAGGGTGAGTCGGTGGCGTAGTGGTTAGCGCGCCGGACTTCGGGACCATGGCAGCGATGTCGTGGGTTCGAATCCGCGTTCTGCCAGTGACTTTTATTAGTACCTTTCACCTTGTACTGTTGCGGCTCACCCCCTTACTTTGTCTAATACGATCCACGCACAATCAAATAGATCACGCATAGATCAAATAGTCTATGTGGACGAGGCAAAGTAAGGCAAAAAGAGTTCCGCCAACCTCTTTTACTAAAAAAAAAGTTTAAGAGAAACTTTAGGTTTCTAGGTTTCATAGTTAGTGTCATTATAATAGCCTAAATTATTATTTTATATAATTTAATTTTGATTTCTTGATAGAAAAACAAGCTAGTAGCCAGCAAGTGAATGTACCGTCCAAACTGTTTTTCAGTATGATGTTTTATTGCACTAAACACGTAGGCCTATAATATATGCTGAAAAAATAGATGTCTTAAACCAATGATGAAACTTAAATTCATGCCATAAAAGAACATGTAGGCCCACGTATGTTCAGAAGGTAAGAACAAGCAAATACACGGTACATACAATACTAGGCCTACAAGCCCAATACCTCTATTATTTTTCAGTCTGTCTGTCTATATGTAAGCCTATGCATTTTTAATGAATCACTTATAAATTTTTATCGATTCGTGCTACGGAATTAAAACTTGGCACAACTGCTACATATTTTAATACCTGTATTCGGTTGTTTGTTGTACATAAGCCAATTATTTTTTATAAGTAATAGTGGTGGGGGTATGGAAAATCCAATTAAGCTGTTCTAAACCTTTTCCATTGGTACATCGGAATTGAACAAATGGTGCAGGTGTCTTTGATGTTCTCAAACCTAAACACCGGTGCTAGAAAACCAAACTGTCTTAAACCTCCATCCAGTACAAATTGTCGAAGGTCACCAACAGCTGCATCACCACAAGGTTTACAAAACTTTTCCCCATCGTTGAACTTATACTAAGAGTACTCCGAGTAGCCTCTATTTTCCCTCTTGTAGTCTTTAATATCTTCTTTTATCGTTAGTGGGATATTTTCTTTTAAACAAGTTGGGAACAAATGTTTGTGAGTTATAACTCGTTGTAAGCAAAGCTCGTACAAGGTGCTCATCGTTTGCTAGTTGGCAACAGACTGACCGTTTTCCGCATCCAACCAAATTTGAATTCTAGTGCGGTAGTGGGGGTAATTGTGAAATGCAAAGGTCAAAGGTCAAGGTCACCCGCGAAGTTAAAAAAAATGCAACATATCAACATATGCAACATATCAATATGTGACAAACTTCACATATCGATATGTTGCATTTTTTGTTTTTTTTTTTTTGTTTTTTGTCTTTTATGATTTATTTATTTATAAAACATTACAATAACATATGTACAACATTAAAACTTAAATCTAACACTGCTGCTTGTTGGCGATGTGGATGGCCAACTCTGTAGAGTTGCTACCCGTGCAGCCGTGGGACACCAGGTATAGACAGCCGGGTTGAATAGAGCGAAGATCCTCGTTTTGTAGAAGATGGACGAATCTCTTGGGCAGGTATACCTGGAACTTCGGTTCATCCCCCGGAGTAAACGGTGCCTCGCTGAGACTGCAGCAGATAGCCTCTCCAACTGTAGTCTCCAACTTTTTCATGGTGTGAATAATAGAGTGCTTCTCATCCTTAAGTTCGGAGCACTTCTTGACAGGTAGTATGGTAGACTTGGAGTGAGCATTGAACTGCTCGACCAAAGTCTGAAGGAACTGGTGAGATGCCATGGTCAGGTTACAGATCGTCTTCTTGCTCGGAGATGTTGTCGTCTCGGAATCTCGAGTAATACTCATGCCAGGTCCCGGTCTGCTCCTCACTTATATAACCCCCGTTACCCCCACCACTCCCCACTTCCCCACTTTGAAGGTAAGAGGCGAGTTTATAGGCGTTTGTCAAAGCGCAATGTCTATCTTTATCATGTTCTGGGCTTTTTGTACAAATACATATGTTATCTAGCATGTATTGGTAATTCTTATCCAATTCCACATCATTAACCGGAACATGAGTAGATTCTTCGATCCATCTTTTCTTTTCCAGCCCCTTTGTGTAAATATTGGTAAAATTGTCTGAAAAGTGATGCATAATGTGATACAAGTCCGTGTAACTTGTAAAACCATCATACCAATCGATATGATGGAAATATTTTGAAATCCATCTGTTGGTAGTAGCGGCTTTACTAGTTAAAGATGAATAAGAACATGGTGGTTTAAATAAAAACGAATAAGGAACACTTGTATTCATGTCCAAAAACACAAGTTCTTTTAAAATAAATCTATCATCATTACCACGAAACGCTTGAAACTCAATAATACCAGGCTTGGACTTTACTTGTTCTTTTTCTTCTCCCTTGTCCATTCTGAAGGTCACACGTCTGCTCATTATGAAGTCAGGAGGTCAACTGATTTCCACACCACGGTAGGTACTACTTTTATACCAGGCCGTACAGTTGTTGGCGCGTTGGTGTATATTTAACGTGGGCACCGTCCCCAATAGGCCTAACCCCACAAAGTGTTGGTTTTTGTTTTAGAAACTAACAATTGTCATTTAAGTTTCCATCTTTATTTTTCCTTGTTTTCGTTTTCATCACTAACACTTGATTCTTCTCCCCCATCTTCCTCTTCTTCCTGTTTTACTGATTTTTTATGTATTTGAGCGTACTTTTCCAATTGTCTCCACATCTGTACTTCATGAGGAACTCTATTAAATATAGAAGTATCCACTGGTCCGTACAATATAGGTGCGTCCGGTTGTTTGTCCAAAGTGTCTTCCAGATAATCTTTAATAATCGAACTTGAAAACACCAGTTGTCTCAAGTATCTTGTTATAGGTTCAGTAGCACAAGTTAAAATGAAAAACTCCTCTCGATTAAGTTGAATTTTGTTATCTTGTTGTGTCTCTAAACCGCAGCTGATGATCACCACGATGTTTAATAATATCGATTTCCTTATTTGAATCCAAAAGTCCTACTCTTGTCTTTCTTCCAAACATGTTACTACTTAAATAGCATTCTAGCAGATGCAAGTGTTTCATAAACGATTCCCAAGCACTGTCCGTAAACAAAATCATTTTGGGTCCATGAGTTAAAATTACAGTAGGGGAATAATCTGTTGATTTCATAACACCGATTAAAACACTTTTGTCCAAACTGGAAGAGATTGGGTAAAATATTCGCAAAAACACCTCACTCAATATGTTTGGAGAAATATTATTTTCAATATCCCTTTTTCTCTTTTGTATATTCTTTCTTCTTTTACCTTTTTCTTCAACATTATTACTGGCGTGAAGTTGTCCGCAAACGTTTTGTACACCTCCTTCCTGGTGACCTTGAAGATCTAAAAACTCAGATATCTCCTTCTCAATATCTACCGCATTTTCAGGTGTACCACTAGGAGAAGCCATATTGAATATGATGCTACCCATACAACAGTAGGCAACAAACTGATGAGGAGCGGCCTGTACGCTCTGCTTTTATACTCGCGGAATGTAACAAAACCGGTTTTTTTACAATACATTTTTTTTAAATTCCAGTTAGAGGTGTGTATGGTACGATTTTATCATGTAGAACTAAACAGTATGCGGTTGTATTTGCAGGTATAGCTTCATTAAACTCCATTTCAATCTTTATGCCAACACTTGATGATTTTACTGATTCATTTTGTTTAGAACAATCAATTACAACTATTGTGTAACCATCTAGGTATTCTTCTGGTGATAGTAAAGGTGTATTTGTTTTACCATAATATGAATTTTGGAATCTTGCATACATATCGTATAATATACTGTACTTTTTATTAGCGAATGACACATTCAAATTGTCGTAGGGGGAAAATTGTCAATTCAAATACATTTTAATATTTTTTAAGTTGCAATGATCAAATTTGCCTGCATGTTTTGTGATGCTGTCTTTCCTACCTGTTTGTAAACCAAATATAATATACCTGGCTCGTTCTACGTAGTTAGATGTTTTAACAGTCCAAGTGTGACGATCCGTAGTTGGCAAGCTTGGATGTTCATGGAATTCCCAACTTCTAAAAGGAATTACAATATCACGATCAGCCTTTAACTTTCTTAATAGTAGCATTCTATGCTCGTCAGCCAATTTAACATGCGGAACTCTCCATACAATTTTGTCTAATGTTAATTTCCATTCTAAAGTTGCATCTGTTGTACCGTCTGGAGCTTTAATAATGTCTTTATCGTTAGAAGATCTCAACAAAACTAATTCTTGTTTAACATTTAATATTATTTTTCTATAATCTTCAGCAAATCCAAGCAACAAACGTAATGGAATATGAAAATCAAAATATCCCTTTGTGTTTGGAGTAATTGTGTCATGTTCAGGTAAAACCCATCCGGCAGGTTGAAGTAAATTGGTTTCATTGGGTGATATAGATGTTATCCCTTTTAATGTTGTTGCAATACCTACTTTTTTAGTGGAATCAACTGTTACACCCGATATTTCATATCTAATTTCATCAAACAGGAAAGCCATAGGATTATTTATAAATGGAACTGTTGTACCAGTAGTAGTACCGTCCTTTTTAGTAACTTTTCCTTCAATATACAAGTAACTTTCACATGGTAGTGTGTAAATGTCTTGATGTTGTATGGGAATACGAATTTCGTCATTATTGTTTAATTTCGATGAAGTGTAAGGGTTGTGGGTGTGATATTATTTTTCCCATAGGGTTTCGTCGAATGTTGGACCCTGCGCTATATCCAGTATATCCATAATCGGTTAATTTTAATCCAATTCTCTCTAAGAAACGAATGTTCTCGAGTGTTAACTCCTCCACAGCTGAAGAGCTACTATTGCGGTTTCCCGTAGGTTGTTCGCTTTTAAATGTTAAACCCATGGTTTTTGTATTTAAGTGTCGATTTTAAATGTAATCTAATCGTAATAGGCTCTTCTCTGAAGTCTACCAAGTTACCGTCTTGATCCAATACGCTCAACACGATGTCTGAAAGGAAAGTGGTTTTCAACGGTAGAAATACCAGGTTTTGTGGCTTTTCAACAATTTTAAATCCAGGTGGTAGCCTACACTTGGGTAAAATGTATGTATGATATGGGTGTTAGCCCCATCCCTGTAAGCTCCTTGTATAATGTTACAAGTTATGTCTATACTATTGACTTTTAATATTGTTACTGTTTTCTTACCGGAATGTGTTACATCTGGTCCTAAAATTGGCTCATCTTTGGAAAATCCTAATAAATCACCAATTGAGTTTGGTTGAGTAAAATCTATATAATATTTGGAAGTAATTTCAGCTTTCATCGTATTATTATTACCTTTCAATGTTATATTGTCTTTTCCCATTTTAGTTTGCAAAAATTCATTTATATGATCAATTTCATAAGATCCTGTGGGTAATCTGCACTCTTGTAAGTCTGTAAACTTCCCACTGGCATCTTTTCCTTTATAATAATACAATAAGTTATTTTTACCTTCCGTAATATTAGGAATAGAGTTGTAAGTTGTAAAATCCAATAGTGCCGCCTCCCAAAACCTTCCTTTTTGTAAGCGTAACGCTGGAAAAAGGATACTTCGTAAAGTGGACGATTTTCCTGCTAATGATACCGTATAGGAAGACATCTCAATAGTGACTGATACTTTTAGCTAGAAATTCCAAACATAAATGGCCGCATATTGAAGTATTATCAGGCTGTTCTCTTTTATAGTTATAATATATGTTTTTAGCAGATTTAAAGTAATTTTGAAGTTCTTTTGGTGGTGGCAAATTACCGAAACTATCAAAATAATATACATTGTTATTTAGTTTTTTATAACAAACCCAATGGGTGCCAGGCCCTTCAGTATTATCCAAATTTACAATTCCAGTCTCATTTCGCCACATTTTCTTTGGTAAACTGTCTTTCATGAATACACCGCGGAAAAATTGTATTTTTAAACAGGAAATATATTTAAATAATTCAACATTGGTTAACGCTTTATGCGGTATAACCAATTGATATCTTTCATTTAATACGCACGATAAGGTCTTATTTAAAGACCTGCCCCGTTTTTTACCATAGACCACACGGTAGGCTTCTTCCTGCCTTTTCTTGTAGATGCCTTTTCTTCGCTGTCTTCTTCTTATATTTCCTCCATGTTTTCTTGTGGTTGACCTCCTTTTTACCCTCCTTCTCCTCCTTCTTCCACCTCCTACTGCTGTTTTAGCCTTCATACCTGCTGTTACCGCTAAAGCTGCTGCTTTTTCTGCTATGCTAGCGTCACTTGATTTTACTCGTTGCCAAGCTATGTCCGCAAGCTTTCTGTCTGCTATCGATCTATTTTTTGAATCGGCAAACGTGGAATATGCGATATCGTGTTCTTTACAAGCCTGATCTAACTTATTTATGCCAGGATCGCCTCTTTCCAGTCGTTTTTTCAATGTAGTTCCTGGTCCGCAATACTGATAACCTCCTGGTATATGAAATTCGTATGGTAATGCGTCTATTGCTCTATTTACTATGGATCCTACTGGAATTCGTTTTAAAGCTTTACTTAACAGAGAAACCGCTGTGGACGTGATCCCACCTCCTCTCCTTACAGTGTCTCGATATGGACTGATGTACTGGAACGTCATTATTGTCGATTTTATAATCGCAATGTACAACTTATGTGTTAACTCTATGACGAGTTGGACATAAATGAAGTCGTTTATTGTGTTCTTTTATTAAATATCAATATCACCCCAATCTGATGATCTAAACTTTTGCGTATTAGGGTTAATAAAGTATTTATTAAAAATTTCGCGTTTGACCCAATTACCTCTCTCGGATTCAGCCCAAGTATTATGACCTGATCCTCCTTGAAGAATTGCCGGTGTAAAATGATTGTGTAAATCAAATAACGCATTACCTAAAACTTTTACAGGAAAATTAACAGTGACGGCATTATCCACATGTTCAGGGTCTTTAAGGTCTGTTATACGTTTATTATTACAAGTATACACTTTACTATCCTGTAATGATGTTGTGATGATTTGTCCTACAGTTGCAGCATCATTTGCTTCTCTTCCATGTTTCAAGTGTTTAATCACTTTATTATTACATGTAAAATATGTAAAGTGATAATTTGGATCTAAATGTACGGTTTGTGATAAAGCAGCTGCATCATGATCCTTATGACCCCATGACAAATTTGATAACTTTTCATCCATGCAATCCCAAGCTTTATCTTTAAAATTCAATAAATAAATTTTTTCATTACCTTGAAAAAATACATCCCCTTGCTTCGATACTACTTGATCTTGTTTTACAAAAGAGGTTGTTTCTTGTTTTAAGGTTTCCATCATTTGACCAACTGTTGCACCATCTGATGGTGCTGAACCATCTTTTACATTCGCCAAACAATCACCAAGACAATCGATAACTCCCACATCACGTGTGATGCAATGATCTTTTATATATTTGAGATTTACAGCATCATTTTCATTTTTTGGATAACCTATATCGTTAATAACAAATTTATAAAAGGAAAAGCCATCTTTTGTCTTTTTAGGTATTATAGAATGTAAATAACGTCTAATTACGCTGTCTTTTTCATCTTTAGGGCCATCTACGTTGGATATACGTTTATTGTTGGCACTATACGTTTTTCCATTGAATTTTAACGTATTTTTTAGTACAGATGACAAATAACCTCTGTTTATTGCATCACCGTTTTGATTTGGTTTACCAACGTTGATAATTCTATGATTTTCTGCGTCATATGTGTTATTGTGTAGTCTTAATGTTGGTGATATATTTTCCTTTAATATTTTTAAATTTATTGCATCATTCTCATCCGTGGGATCTTTTATGTTTTTTAACCTCTTATTAGTAATATCATAATCTCCATCAGGTGTTTGTGGTAAACCAGCACTTCTTTTTAAACTATTCGCATAATATAATCCATCCGAGGAGTAACGTCCGAACTTGTCGACACTCATGGTGCAACTGAATAGTATTCTAGGGAGTAACGCATTTTTATAAGATTACCCCACGGTTTCGGAGTTCATCCACTAAAGCCACCCATTCGTTTTCCAATCCAGTATGACCCGCTTCTTTAGCTTCATGTATTAGTTTCATTCTATCCACTAATTTATTGATATTTTTGTAATAAATTACGTTTGTGTTATATAGTTTCTTCATTAAACCTGTACCTGTAACAGTCTTACTTCTTTTTCTTGGTTCCTGAGCACTTACATCCAATGTGGATGACACAAATCTTCGTTTTACAGGTTTTCTTTGCGTTAACGGCATTGTTTGTCTTCTCGTTGGTATTAACTTGGATAAAAATTCTTTATATTTTAAAGACTTAGATCTAAAAGGAAGCTGGTCAGGTAAATACTTTCTCCTATATGCATTTGTCTGTTCCAAAATCTTTTTATATGCTTCCATGTCTTTTTCTTTCACTAACAATACTGAAGGCTTATTTTCAAATAATAATTCAAATAATCCTTTTGTGCCCTTATATCTTTGATTACCAACAATAATATTATCATGTTCATCAACGTTTAACGTGCTATTACCTATGATTAAACCATCTTCTGTTAATCTCGCTCCATAACTATGGTAATTCTTATTAGGAATTGTTCCGAGTAACATTTTTACCATGTATTTCCTTCCTAAAGGTCCTTTGTTATGAATGTTTTCACCCAACAAGCTTATGTTTAACGGTCCTTCTCTTGCCTCTTCTCTTTTTTCCTCTTCACTAGCAGTTGGTACATCTTCAGGTCCCCTTTCACTATATCCTGGTGATTCTAGCTCTCTTTCAGATTCTGCACCAGTAAAGCCACTATATGTAGAGGATTCCGGGTCTTCATCACTAAAACCTTCATATTTTACACTTTCTCTTTCAAACTTTGTGATAGGTGCAATCGCATCTCCTTCCAATACAGGTTTAGCGAATTTTTTGTTTAATTGTTTCAAGGGTTCAGTAATAGGTTTAAAAGTAGATTCAAGGAATTTCTCCCTTTCGCTAATACCTAGTTTTAATGCTCTGTTTTTAGCCCGAATAGAATCACTAAGTGATTTTATTTCCTTAATTAGCTTTTCTTGGTTAACCATGTTTGTAGCAAGACGTGCTGTACAACAATGAATGTTTTATACCATGTTCAGTGTATTAGTATAAATTTATCAAACCCTATCCTGTATCGCCCGTTGTTTAATGGTTGTTCCTTCATAATTGTTAGGAATCCATATTTTTCAGCCCAAGCCTTTCCACACAACTCTTTAAATCGTTCAAATGTCATATCCGCATTTACATGATCAAAATATATATGTTTTAGGTTGGTTTCGTCCTGTTTAAATACAATTAACATGTTTGCATTGTCTCTAATGAGTTGTTTCGGTATTTTGCTGTAAGTTTGACCAATATAAATGCTATCTATGTTGTTATGTCGACCCATAGCAAAGTAGTTCCTTATTGTGTTTTGATTTTCACATGATACATCATCAAAAATAAACACAGAGAATGGTTTAACCTCTTGTGGTTGCATGACACTCTCACTAGCATTAAATTTAAAGTATTTAACTTCAGGCACATTATTGAGTATATTTTCTAATAATTGATATTTTGGTTGTTGTAGTGATTTTGAAAATACATATAGATTATTAAAACGTAACGTAGGGTTTGTAATCAAATTGAATACTACATTTGTTTTTCCACAGTTGGAAGGACCTGTAACCAGACAACGCACGGTGTTCGGTAACAAATTGCCATGTTTCCCACTATTGAATTCTGAATTATCCACTGTGAGTTCACCTATATTATTAATAGTAAAACTGTCTTTTTGCGGTATTATCTCCATCCTTTGTAATGGTTCAACCTAAAATGATTCTCTATCGTTATATCAGATCCTTTTTAGGCATCCAAGAATCTTCTGTCTTATTAAATCCTAACCATCGCACTTTCACTTTATCTTTTTTCTTTTGCAACACTTTTTCAACGAGATATACATCTCCTACTGTTGACTTTAACATTTCATGTCCATAAAACCCTCCTTCAAGCAATTGTCCTTTATTATCTTTTAAAATATATGTCTCAGGTACTGTAGGTTGTACTTTGAATACAGTAAAGACCTCGTTGGTCCAATTCGGCAGATATCTCTTACTAAAAACACCTTTGTATTTACTTATCCGCACTGTATCACCAACATTAAATTTTTTAGGCTTTAGTTTTTCAACTTTTGGTTTAGTATTCATTTTTATACGTTTTAATACCAGTTTTTCATTTTTTCTAGTCACCTGGTTTGGTTTTATCCCAATAGGTCTATGAAACTTGTTATTGTAATCGTTTATGAGTTTCGGTAACATATCAATCCATATGTGCGAACCTCTGTTGGAAAACATTTTATACATCGCACTTTTTAAAGTTCTGTTGAATCTTTCGATTATTGAGGCTTTTACCTCTGAATTTGTTGAATAATGGTTTATATTGTGTTTTTTCATTAAATTTGCAAATTCCTTATTAAAATATTCTTTTCCATCATCGGTTTGTAAATGTTTAATAGTATGTTTGTCCTTTTGTATAGCTATTTCCATTGCTTTTGTAACACTTTTGCCGCTTTTATCTTTTAGCGGTAAAGCATCTGCCATTTTTGAAAAACAGTTAATAACAGTCAATATGTATTTATATCCTTTATTTTGTTTGCTATAAGGAATCATTTAGATTAAATCTGCTTGATATAAATCATTAATTCCTTTTATCACCGTACTTCTTTGTGGAAACTTTCTTCTTGCAGGTTTATGAAGTTCGTTGACAATTTGTTGCTTCAAGTTCTTCATATTGCAGGTTTCAATGTTTGTTGTGTCACATGTATAATCACAATGAATGTTGTCTTAAATATTCACATCATTTATATAGGTCAAGGTCATCCAAACTTGTGTAAAAAAATGGGGAACACGGCGTTGGACTTGCCGTGTTCCCCATTTTTTTACGGAAGGAGAAAGGAATAAGGTCGAAGTTGTAGAAGGACGAAGAATAGGTTACTAGTTGATAGGGTTTAGAGAGTAGTGGCCAAAAGGAAGAGTGTGAATTTTGTCGGGCATAATGTGTCTTTTATCATCCCGAGCTGACAGTGCTTTTTTTTATTTCGGTCACACTGTAGACTTGATGTTTGAAGCTTCGTATATTGTTGAATGTTGCTGATATCGTAGTATCTTCAAACAAACAAGTCTTGTAGTGGTCAAATGTCACATGTTTTTTCAAATAAGATGTCTTCACTCCTTTTGCTTTCTTCACTGTTGGTGTGTTGTTTTCGTTGTCCATCTTAAATGAATACAATTTCGCCATCAGTGCCACTATTTCTTCTAAAGGCATTCCATTTGCTTCATCTTTAAATTTTCAAATTACTTTTTTATTCTTTTCATTATAATTTGGATGTTTCTTCGGATAGTCTGAAAAGTCGAAATCTTCTTTGTATGGAAAGGTCCTTAGGTCTTCATACATGTCCAAAGTCTTTATCCAGTAGATAAATGCGTCAGTATCCATGTATGCGACTCCAATGTTTTCCATTATAACAAAATGGTTAAAAGGGTGGTTATATTGTGTTTTTTCATTAAATTTGCAAATTCCTTATTAAAATAGTAATGTGGTTAAACATACATTAGGGTTTTACTTATGTCCAAAATCGACATACCGATGTATAACGGACGATCCATGACTATTGTTGTTTTCTTCATACTGACAGCAACTAGATTTTCGTTTATAATCATGGATGTTCCAAAATTTGGTTTTTGCACTAATTTTTCCAATTTCCTAGGATCACTTACTAATTTTAAATTTTTATGTTTTCTTTTGTTTTCCAAGGTCTTCCCAAAGATGGCGTTGTTCATTAATTTGTAGAAGTCCTTTTCAAATGCTGTTGTCGCTGCAGCTCTTCTTGTAGTGTTGTAATCAATATATGGTTTCAACCAAAAAGACTGGGTAAATTCAATTGCTCTATGAATTCTCACTATACGTAGACCCAATTCAAGAGCCTGTTGAACTACCCAGTAGTGAGCCACATACCGATCTTTATTCTCCAAGGTCATCATCAATTTTGGCCATCTTCCTGTCGGTGAAACTTCAGTCTTGGCTAGGAGAGGCAAGTCGTAGTGATGGTCATGAAGGTGCTCCGGATATTCAAAATCACAGTCCAAAATATAGCCTTTTGGACCATCCTTTGGAATCTGTGAGATGTCACCGATGGCGACCGGGTCGATCCATTTGAAGTCAGCGTAGGGAAGCGGATTTGACATTGCCCAACCATAAAGGTTGTTTGCGTCAAAGTAGCCAAGGTTCAAAGTAGATGGTTGTTGCTCGTCGAAGCCGGGGATGTACTTGTTGTTGGCTTTGACATGACGTGTTACAGCTTGTGTCAAAGTTGGTTGACTTTAGCATAGCTTGCCATGCTAATCCTGGAGATGTGTACGAGTGTAGAGGGTCCAGTCCATAGGCGGAGAAGCAGGTGTTTCGAAATTCTTCCATCACATCGCACAGCAGAGTTACGTCCAATTTTATATAAAAGTCAGAATATTCCCCTAAGGTTTGAATGTTTAGTTGGTTCCAAACATTACAAGCATGATTGTAGTCTTCGACGGAGATTTTACTTTCGTTTAATTTGCTGTTGAAGGCTTCAATCGGTGGCAGACTGGTTTCTTCAAACTTTTCTGTAGAAGTTATATAGGGGAAAACTCCTTTCCGTAATACTAGGTCCAATTTATCTTCAGGTACAATTTTGCTGGTTTCTTTTAAGTCTTCTCTTCTTAGGTTCTCTGACAATTTGGCTAAACTAGATGGCATAAATCTGTAACAGTCTACGAAGCGAAGTTTAATTTTACCTACTGTTTTTGAAAAACTAATGTACTTTTCCAATGTTGTAGCAGGAACATCAATTTTACCGTCATCTCTTCCTAACTCTGGGATAATAAAGTGGGAGTCGTAGCCGCTAAGATTGTGTAAAACGACAGGAATAAAGTTTGGCAGTTTGTAATTTATATTGCATGAATTACAAGCAGCTCCTCTGTATAACCCTGTCAGGTGATCGTGATCTCTTACTTTTGGATTTTCTTCACTGAAGCTCTTCTTGCATAAATAACATCTTGATGCTGAATTGTAATCTTCTTGTTGATTTTGGTTCAAAGGTTCCATAGGTAAAACATTACCGAATAAGCGTTGCACCTTTTCAGCAATGTCATACAACTGGTCTACAAAATACTTAGTGGCTTCTTCACCACGGTAAAGTATTGGAGTGGATGTTAAACCATAGTCTTGCAATTGATTTTCAGACAAGGTTGATTTCACTAGTAGACAAAAACTGTTGGGTTGATGCAACTGATATTTCGTTCTTCTAGTCATTTCACCGTCCGGCAGCTCCTGTGGTACTAACGTAGATTCAAAATCTGCGTAGATGACTACCGGAATCCAATATTTTTAAACTGTTTTGTTGAATTGGATAAACGCTCGAGGTGGTGGTGGCAGACTAATCTTTACTTCATAATTTTCGTTACAAAGTCTTTTGTGTTCTGTCAACCATTCTGATCCTCCACGTCTTAGTTCTTTATATGAGAAGCAGAAACATCTTTTACACACTGTTAACCGACTTTTATGTTTTGATAATTGATTCCATACCAAGGCTACAAAGTCCTTTATCCATACATAATGGGATATTTCACCCTTAGTTATCAATAGCAAATCCGTGTGGTTTCTTTGCTCAACTTTTACTACCCGCAAAGGAGTACGTTGTTCGAATCATCCAGACCAAAAACATTGACTGAAACGACAGGATTTTTCTTTTCAAATTTGTCAATATCTTTTAAAGTAACTGGGTAGGTGAGACCTTGAAAGTTGTTGCGGTGTTCATTCTCGTAGTATTCTCTACCAACTCTACAAGGATGATCTTTAACATACTTGGTTAACATTGCATATTTAAAACATTCATTGCCTTCATTTTGCACATTCCTACACGAGTTGGTGTTTTGGATTTTCTTTGGTAGAGGGATAAAACTACTACCCAATAAATCATATCCATGCTTATGACCCTTACATCCATACCTTCAATTGATGACAAAGTCCATCCAGATCCTCTTCCTTCATGTTCTTGAAGTTTGGTTATAAGTTCCTCCAAGCATTCTTCAATAATATCATCAATGTTGGAGGTGAAGGTAAGAGTTCGGTTTTTGGTAATGAACGCTCTCAATGCTGTTTCACCATCAGTATTGTTAAACATAGCCTCTAACACCATTTCAAATTTAATAAAATTTAGTCTTTGTAGTTCTTCCCTCAAAGTTCGACCAACAAGTTCCTTAGCCTGGGTTATGAATGTTTCCAGTTCCAATTGAACATTATTAATTTTGAAATGTGTTACAACTCGTCCTGGCTAGGCCGTGGTGCGCAGTTGTCTCACATCTTTCAGTTCTTCTTCTTCCCTGTCCTCTTCTTCCGTGTCCTCTTCTTCAATAGGTCTTCCAGTAGTGGATGGTCCAGCACCAGCAAATTGGATCACACTAGGTCTTCTTCTCTGCATTTGCAGTAGATAGCTGTCCCAGTTGTCCATCTGCTTCTGGTGCTCTTCCAAAAACCGGTCGATTGAGTCCAAGTCTTCTTCATCAACGACAATATCTTCTTTTCTATCTTCTTCTTCATGTAATTCTCTGTGTAGGGCGAAAAGATCTTCGTCTTGAAAGATTTCCCCACAAACATCGCAAAGAGCCATTTTAAACAGTTTGGCTTTGAATGTACACTCTGTGAATGTCCACGCAATAATGAGCAGCTCGCTCAACAGGGTCCCTTTATATCCGAGGCAGATAGGTGGGGAAAAGTGACGTCATATAGGTCTGGGTTATCAATCATGTGGTAAATTTGGCTTTTACACAACCATTTTTAATACATTTATCAGCAGGATTGATAAATCGATGATATTTAGTCTAGATCCACTAATTTGTACGAGTTTTTCAAGACGTCTGTTCCAACAAGTTTATGTAGGTCAAGGTCATTTGGAATTATTATTTTGAGCGGGGGATAGAGCACTAAGCAGCATCAATTTCTGCAAAGTGCTCTATCCAACACTCACATTTTTTTAACTTTTTGTTTAAACTTTTTACAAAGGTGAAACATCACCATCAGAGTCGGAATCATTCTCATCACGAAATAGGCAGCGATGACAATACATAATTCTTCTGGCAACTAACAACCTTTCCATTGGACGATGAGAAGTGTCTTGTTCTTCTTCTTCTTCTTCTTCTTCAATTTCCAATTGGAATTCCATTTCCGACTCAGATGATGACTCTAATGTTTCGTAGGCGTGCAAGTCCACTTCATTGTCCGTTGAACCAGCTTCGTCAGAGTCCGTTTCAATATCCATTATTTCTTCCTCCTCCTCTTCTTGATCAACCGCAGGTAGTTGGTCCTCTACTTCTATAATTTCTAGAGGTATTACCTCCAGAATAGAGACAATTCTGTTGCGATGGAACACGGTGTTGTCAAGTGGAGCCATGGTATGAAAGTGGTGTATCCATCCAATTTGCTTACCCTTTTTATACCCCCACCAATTGTGCATTTATGTGGGTCAAGGTCACGTAAAGATACCCTTTAAGCGGGGGATAGACCACTAAGCAGCATGCTAGTCCATTGCCGCAAAGTGATCTATCCCCCGCTCTGTTCTATAAAACCTCAATCAAGTCCAAGTTCGAGTCCTAGTTTAACACATTTTATTCCAATTCAAAATCCAATTTAAAGATTTCAATTTCACAGGGCTTACAATTCTGATGTATCAAACATTCCAGTTCCCAAAACATAAGGTCCAGTTCATCCAAATTATGGTGTTCTACTTTTAACACATCGAGGTGGTTCATGTTCTGCATTGTAGCATGACCATCGACGAACAAATTTCTCTTCCAAGCTAACAGAAATTCACAATTTTCTTGAAAGATCCGTCTTGCCAAACACTCATATACAGCCACCAACATGTCTCTACAGTTCTCATAATGCACCATCACAGAATACCTGTCCAAGTCAGCACCGATAAGCGATCCACTCATTTTCTAGCGTTCCACTGGAACGTCCAAAGCAGAATGAAGTCGAGATGTAGAGACCCCCTCTTTTATACCAGTTAACCGGTTGCC
Source organism: Neoaliturus tenellus (assembly GCA_030545055.2). Lineage (NCBI taxonomy): Eukaryota > Metazoa > Arthropoda > Insecta > Hemiptera > Cicadellidae > Neoaliturus > Neoaliturus tenellus. Next base: position 138,700,765 of record CM061532.1, on the reverse strand, counting down.
CTTGATTTAAAGTGGGTCAAGGTCATCCAATGCTACCCTTAGAGCGGGGGATAGACCACTAAGCAGCATGCTAGTCCATTGCCGCAAAGTAGTCTATGCCCCGCTCTGTATTCCACACACACACACACACACACACACACACACACACACACACACACACACACACACACACACACACACACACACACACACACACACACACACACACACACACACACACACACACACACACACACACACACACACACACACACACACACACACACACACACACACACACACACACACACACACACACACACACACACACACACACACACACACACACACACACACACACACACACACACACACACACACACACACACACACACACACATGTCTCTGTTCAAGTCCTCTATTATCAAGTCCTCTATTACATACCCAATATATATTCAGTTCCTTCATCATCACTATCACTCATCTCTGCTTCCACAAACTCCATCGGGTTAAAGTTAAATTATTTCAATTGTTCTTTTAAGCTTTCAATTTGTTGGTCTTTTACTTCTAAAACACTATGGAGATGTGATATATACTCCGCAGCCTCGGTGATGGTCGCAATTCTCGGATCACCGAGCTTCAAGTTGGGAACTACACCCTGCAGCCTGAAGTACGCCATATGCCTCTCTTGCTCCCGCCGTTGACCAGGACTGAGCAGGCCTTGCCCGTCTTGACTCGCCTCCAGCAGGGTCCGTAGCATTGGAGCTTTGCAGGCGTTACCTCGAGCAACAGTAATGCTATGGAATGGTCGAACAGGTCCAAGAGTAGCAGGCAGGACGTTGGTTGCACGCCGTCTTGAAGAAGAGGAAGCCTGAGAATTTTTGGAGTTAGAAGCCATGTTAAAGTGCGGTATTCAGCTAAGCGGTACAAAGCAGAATAACCAAACTGCACATCAATAACCGTATATATACACTTATCAGTGGTGGGGGTACTAGCTAACCTTGGTAAAGTGGGTCAAGGTCATCCAGGAACATTACCAGAATGGGGGATGGATCACTAAATGGCATGTTAGTCCATTGCCACAGAGTGATCTATCCCCCGCTCTGTATTCCGCATTCACACACATATTCATACAAACACACAAGTCCCAGTCCAAGTCTTTACCCACACACCTATCCACTCTCATCCTCACTATCATCACTGTCCTCTAACAGACTTTCACATTTCATAATTAATTAGTTTCTCCCATTTCCTCAGGATCAAACGTACCTCACTGCGTGCACTCTCTAACATCCTATCCCTTTGCTCTATAACTTCATTGTACCAGTCGATAAGGTTTGATGATGTCTGGGTCGATGCATTTGATGTGGTTGGTTGAGAGGCTCCGCTGCTGCACAACTCCTTCTTGGTGGGGCTAAAGCCGGAAAACCGGACACGAATCCTTGACGAAGGCCCCGATCGGATCGGCCCAACACCTGAGCCGGAGTTAGAGGCAGAAGCTGAAGCGTTGCCAGACATGGTGTGAAGCGTTCGGCTTAACGGTTGCAAGCTAAATGAGCGGACAGTGAATCGCCGCTCATATATATGCCCATTTTTAATGGTGGGGGTAACTCAAGGACTTCCACTAAATTTAACAACTTAGTCTTCGCGGTCATCAGTTCTACATACCTTTAGCACACCCTTCATTTTGGTTTCTTCAATATATTACACACCTCAAAAACCCAAGCAAACAGCTCATCTATGTTGTTATGATTAATTTTTGTCCAGTGTTCATACTTATGAGTTTGATTGTTTAAAATACATAGATAAAATGTAGACCCATCTCGTCTTATACAATACTCAACTTCCATTCTACGCCGGTTTAGCACTTCCCAAGCATTGTGTTCATCTATCAAGAAGTCACCACCTTTGTAATTGTACCGTGACATGTTTACCACAAAGCACAGGAACAGACTGAAGCAAATGAACGGCTCATACAAGCTTAGTAAAGCGTTAGAGTGGGGGTATCACGTGATACACAACATTGGTTGTAAGGTTAGCACTTAACTTTAAACAGTAGTTTATATGGGTCAAGATCATTAAAACTTTGAAAAATTTTTACCTCCAAACACTTGTAGCAAGCTACAAGTGTTTGGAGGTAAGTTTTTATTTGTTAATGATTAGTTAACTTTATTATTAGTTGACTTGTATAATACCCCTCTCCCTTACTTTAAGAGGGTTAAGACTAAATTTGGAAAAATAATTTGGAAAAAGAATTTTTTTAATATTGTCCAACACTTCCTAACAATTTAGATTTTTTAGTGGGCCCATATCCTAATCCATTTCCCACACAGATTGGCATCCTTCCCTTCGTATTAGATAGCCTTTTTTGTGGATGAAAAATTGTCTTCGTACCATCCGAATGGGGACTTTCATTGTATGAAGGCGGCCATCACCTTTTACAATGATTTCTACATTGGCATCGAATGCTCCATAAGTTTGAACGATAAAATAATATTTTTCATCCACTTTAAGTCTTCTAATATCAAGCGGTTGCGGACTGTGGGGATGTCTGGGTTGGGATGTTTTAGGCCTAATGTTATTAAGACTATAGGGTCTTACTTTCGGAAGATTGATATTTTTGTTCAAGTGTCGTTGGCAGCGATCTTTATCTAAAACAGCAAACTTCTGACAGCAAAGAACCCCAAAGTCTTTTGTCATATAAACGTAATCGCATTTATTCCCTTGCCATCAGGGACTTAAACGCGCTTACGTTTTTGTGTTGGACACTTTACCTTAGTGTTTTGGAGCTTGTCCGGTTTAGGCTGGCTAGAAGGAATAGGGGTAGAACGCCTTACGCGGTGATGAGGAAGGGAGCAAACAATTTTGGGTGGGGTGGGAGAACGTGTTAGGTCGATGGTGGAAAGTTCGGGGGAAATGGTGGGAAGTGAGGTAAGTTTTGTTGTTATATCGATGGTAGGATAGGAGGCGTCAGGGGAAAAGATGGATCTACGGGGTGGTTTAACAGGTGTGGATGGGATAGGGGATAGAGGTAGAGGACATTGGGATTTGGTGTATGAAAGGATTTTTTGTGAACGGGAGTATGGTGTGTACTTCGGCCTTGCAGTCTTCTTCTTCTTCTTCTTATCATCCTCCTCCGTCTGGAATACGGCAGCATCCGAGTTTGAGTCCGAGGAAAGAGAGACAGCCGGAGAGCAAATCAATCCTCGGCTTGTCCCAGCGGCAATTGTATTGGTTAGCGCTGGCATCGATGGCAGAAGGCTGGTCAGAGTCGTGATTACAGCCAGCGCTTGCCGCAGGACCGAGTACTGCGTCGTAGTGGTCCCAGACGAAGAAGGCGGAGTAGACTGGTTGGCCGAAGAAGCAGCAGCAGAAGCTGGAGGATAGTTTTTCAATTTAAGAGGCATTTTTAAAGATGTAGAGTAAAGAATTGAAATAGAAGTTAAGAATAATACTATTTGGTAAGAGCAACAGTCGGTGTGAGCGGTGTGTGTGCTGGAGCTCGAGTGAGAGGTGCGTGCAACCCGGCCGCCTTATATCCCCACCAACCACGGGCGAGCCCCACCCAAAAGTATAGTGGTAGGGGTAGGGGCGGGGGTGGGGGTGGGGGTGTAAGTGTAAGCTTAAGAAGGGGGGGTGGAGGTGTAGGGGGTGGAGGTGTAGGGGGGTGGAGGTCTAGAGGGTGGAGGTGTAGGGGGTGGAGGTGTAGGGGGTGGAGGTGCAGGGGGTGGAGGTGCAGGGGGTGGAGGTGCAGGGGGTGGAGGTGCAGGGGGTGGAGGTGTAGGGGGTGGAGGTGTAGGGGGTGGAGGTGTAGGGAGTGGAGGTGTAGGGGGGTGGAGGTGTAGGGGGCAGGTTTTACTAATTTAGGTCAAGGTCACGAAAAAACTTTAAAAAAATTAAGCCCCACCTGGGGCATTTATGTTGCCATCGCTGAAGCCTCCGAAGAGACCCAACTATGGACAACTCCAAACATTCCAATGTTGTCTAAACTTCACCACGCAAGACTTTTCCACATTTACTGCATTGCTAACAAATAACTTTTCCAAAAGCTAACAAAAGTCATTTACATAATTTTGAGAGAGGTTGAGGACAGCCCTAGTGGCTTACGTCCTCGGTCCGAGTGTAGAGGCCGTCGCAAATTGGCCACAGCTGTGGTCTGCATGCCAGCGTGCAAACGGACCGGTTCCCAACCCAGCCGCAATATTGCCTGCCTGAGAGGACCCATGCTAACATTTGTATGAAATGATTTTACACGGGGGCCTACTCCCGTTCCCTATCTTAAATATTTAAGTTTAGCAATGCATTAAATTTGTATAAGTCGTTACTAGGTCAAGGTTAAACAAACATTAAAAAATTTCGGCCCCCGTACATCCATGGCGAACCACGAATGTTCGGGGGCCTTGGGGACAAAAAAAAACACAAATAGCTAACAAAGTTTCATTTACGTAATTTTGAGAGAGGTTGAGGACAGCCCTAGTGGCTTACGTCCTCGGTCCGAGTGCAGAGGCCGCCGCAAATTGGCCACAGCTGTGGTCTGCATGCCAGCGTACAAACGGACCGGATCCCAACCCAGCCGCAATAGTGCATGTCTGAGAGGACCCATGATAATGTTGGTAGAAAATAATTTTACACGGGGGCCTACTCCCGTCCCTATCATTACAATTTGCTTTGAGCTGTGAAAAAGGCTCAAGGGGAGTGCTAAAACAAGCGTATACACTTTAGATAGATATAACACACACTTACAAAATAGGTTGAGCTCAACATGGTAAGTGCTGGAACAAGCATATCTATACTTATTTAATACGCTAAGGGTTTTTTGTCTTGAGAACTCCTCCTACAATTTTCAACCGATTTTCAAGTTTTTGGTGTCGTTGGATAGGGCTTGGTCTGTAGTTGTTTCCGCCCAAAACTGATGAGAATCTGACGGAAAATAAAGGCGTTATCCACCATTGAAATCTCAAAATTTCCCATTTAAATAACATTGGGATTGAATAAAGCATTTTAAACATCTGTTAATAATCAGCTGTAAATACGTGTTGTTTTGGTGATTAAAGATATTCACAATAGTGGATTGGGCGGATGTCGTTGATTTTGAGCTAAAAGTAACATTTGTATTGTATTAAAGTAAATTGCTCGATTTCGAGCAACACGTATACTAGTACTCATTAAACACATATGACATAAAAGACAAACAAAACACACAAGATAAAAGACAAACAAGACACACAGGAGACATAGGGTACAAGTAAAACACTCACATATAAAACGATTCCTAATACCCAAACGCAAGCGCAATATCTTATAAATAATACAAGTCTTAAAGTTAGAGTAGACTTCGCTAAACAGTGAAGGCGCCCTTCAGTGTTTAGTGAGGTCTATGGCGGTCCGTCCCGATCGTTCACGTTCAACGCTCGGGAGCGGACTGCGAGCCGGCTGTGGCCGGGCCGCCGTATATCCCCACCGGTCTCCCCCGGCATGGGGCGGAGGTCCACCCCAGGGGTGGAGGTCCACCCCATAGGGGGGGGGGCTCCACCCCCGGGGGGGGTCCACCTCCCAAAAAACGGAGACCGGGGGGGTCCATCCCCCAAAAAATGGAGACGGGGGGGCTCCACCCCTGGGGGGGTCCACCCCCCAAAAAACGGAGACGGGGGGGGCTCCACCCCCCAAAAAACGTAGACCGGGGGGGCTCCACCCCCCAAAAACGTAGACCGGGGGGGCTCCACCCCCCAGGGGGGGAGGGGGGGTCCACCCCCCAAAAAACGGAGACCAGGGGGGTCCGCCCCTCAGGGGTGGTTCAAGGTCACCAACTGCACTTCTACTCTAAGTCTGGTTCAAGGTCACCCACTACACTTCTACTCTTAAGTGTTGGCAATACCCCCACCTTAATCGAGTCCCTAAGCTACGCGACGGCTCTCAGCCAGTATGTCTCAGGCTTGCATGCGGTAAGCATCGCTGCTCTTCGACTCTGTTCATGTAAGTGTTTTACAAATTTTGGCCTCAAGGTCATTACACTTTAACTCTGGACAAACATGGCTTGGATTTTCTCTGGTTTTACTCAAGGTCACTACACTTTACCTCTGGGACAATATCGACTTGTAGTATTTCAGTGTTTTGACTCAAGGTCATCACACTTTAACTCCGGCGTCGAATTATCGTACCAGAGGTGCTCACTAACCTAACTTGTAATGTTTAGGGTGGCGTTTTCACGCCACGTAGTATCGCCATGAGTGTCCAGTCCAGATTTTAAGTTATATTAATTTAACTGTGATCTTTTCCATTTCCAACTCGTTTTGCCTAAGAGTGAGATGTCGCTTTATAAAATGGTATTTCTCTAAAGTTATTGGGGATTACAGGGATACAATAACTTTATTTATACGACTCTTCGCCTTAGAGTTTAACAGAACTTCCACTTTAACTTTTCTTCCTTGCCCCTCACAGCCTAAGCTGTACAGTAAACGCTGGTTACACATTGGGCGGTTTCTGCCGCGGCGGCAATTTCGCCGTCGCCGCCCGAGAAAATCTGCTTGCTTACACACTGGGCTGTTAAAACACCGCCAATCAGTCGACCGCGGGCTTCGGGTTGTAGTTGCCTTTTCATGATATGTGTACACAGGCCCTATGTGTAGGTGGGTGTGGTGTGTGTGTATATTGAGTGGTGTGAGGATAATTTAACAGGTCAGTTGTATACAAATTATAAGTGTTTGAGTAATAAAATGGACAGACAACAACTGTTAGCACTGTTATTTTTCCATCGTAGACGAAAGAGGATAACTAAAAATCGCACTGTTTGGATACATCCAATAAACTTAAGGAGAAAAGAATGTGGAACCTTTTACACATTGTTTGAAGACCTGAGGAATGACGAGACTAAATTTTTTAATTATTTTCGAATGTCCGTCAAGTCCTTTGACGAGCTACGTAACCACCTGAAAGACAGCATCCAAAGAAAAAACACACGATTGAGGAATTTTGTTCAGCCAGTAGAAATGCATGCTGTTACGTAGTATTTTATATATCCTGTTTATTATTATTACAAAACATTATTTAAATTTTTCATTTGTCTGTTAATTTAAAAAATCTCTGAAATTATTCAATGTTATTTTATTTCAGTACAGCAAATATAAGCTCAATTTACTGAAATGTTTTCCAACAGAGGAAGTTTAAATAAACAACTCCGTCACACAAGAAAATCTGTATTGTTAATAGGCCTACATCGAAATACATTTTCTGGGGATGGACTGGGAATCGAAATACATTACATGGACTGGGAACTGGCGGCGACGGCGACGGCAACAACGCCGCCAAATGTGCAGGCGCACATTTAGTCACGTGGGCCACTGCGAGCCTGAAGGCGGCAGAAAAACCGCTCGCCGCAGTGGCACCGGGCGGCTGCACAGCGACCGCCGACGGCAAAAAGACCGCTTGACATTTGTGCCGCCCAATGTGTAAGCTTCCATTTATATCTTCAGACAACTGCTCGAACAGTGGCGACGGCGAAATTGCCGCCGCGGCAGAAACCGCCCAATGTGTAACCAGCGTAAGGTTTCTTCTAGTGCCAACTCGGGCCGAGAGAACAGTGTGTTGACTGTAGGACAGCTCATGGTGAAGTGATGCGATACTCCAGCGTACAACCTCACCTTCCCCCACCACTGTGACCTTCCCCCACTCCTGCTGTTACCCCCTCCACTTTTGCCTTGGCTCATGCGCTACCAACAGTCTCTCAGTATTGTGCGGTTTTTTGTGAGGGGAAACCATGTCGCGAGATACTTTGGGTAAGGAACTTAGCCGTGTTAAGTCTTTATTAGCTGCTCAGTGTCCACCGCTCAAAGTCAAGCGGGTTTCGACTTTAGCTAAGTGGCGTAAACTGTTGCGCGGACACCCTAAATTTTATACCAAACAGACTAATGTAAGTTTTACTGATGAAGATTTGTTTAGAATATTGGAAGAAATGACTTTTCCTTGCAAAGTTCAGTTAGTTGCCCCCATTCCTGACGGTTTAGAGTCTTAGTCTCTCGAGCTGATATACCTAGAGTACGCGGAGTCTGGAGGTCAGTCGCACGGTGACTGTCGTGGGGTGCGCATCGGTGTCGGCGCTCCGTTGTTAAGTTTTCAAGGTCACAGTAATATGAAATTGGGGGTGTTGTGCTGGTTCAAGGTCACCTGAGGGATTACCGATTGCCCATTTAGGCAGGGTCATGTCGCAAACTCTAGTTTAACTTGGCACTTTTGTCGTTTCTCGTCGCAAATGCGCTCCTTGTCGTCAAGGTCACGGGGACTCTGACTGAAGTACGGAGCGTAGTGCGAGAAACGGCAAATGACGTCATCGATGACGTCATCGGTGGGGTCATTGACCTCGATGACGTCATCCCTCCTCAGGTGACCTTGAACTGGCCCAGCATCTCCAATTTCACACTACTGTGGTTACCAAGGAAACGGCGAAAACCACGGGTAAAATGGAGTAATGGATCATAGCACAACAAATTAACATGTGTTTATCACTCTAAATAAATATTTCAACCTCGTTGGGACACCCCATTAAAAAAAAGTTTGGCCCTCGAAAACCAGAGGAAAATGAAGCACTGGCACTTAGGCCTATAGGCTTACTTCTCCTTATTGTCACGGAAGCACTCTTTCTACCTCTTGAATGTCAAAATGAGCATATTTGTTTCCCAAAAATCAATACAACAACGAACGTATTCAAATTTTTTTACTCCGTCTGGTTCCATTCAACCAAACAGCATAATTCGTAAATAAAAATTACATCTTGGTGCTTTCTGTGTTTTAAAGGTGGCGTTCTTACCTCTTACTTCCCCAAAAGGCAAGGAATCTAAAATAAAATAAAAAGAAGGTAGGAGTCAAGACATGCAACCCCCTCTATGCACCAGGGGTTCTTTTACACCTATGACGTCACCATTTACTAATACCAGTAATGATAATGATGATGTCATATGTGCAAAAGAACATCTGGTGTGTAGAGGGGGTTGCATGTTTTGACCACTAGCTTCCCTTTATTTTTTTAGATTCCTTGCCCAAAGAATGTCACTACTTATTCGGTTCTGTATAGCCTATACATTGACGGTACTTACAATTTTTTTTAAATATTGTATAATCATATGATTTTTACCTACGTTTCTCTTACCGTTATTTTATACCCAAGAATTTATCGCTCAATACCGGGGTTCCACTCATGCTTTTATAGATAATGCCCAACCACAACACAACTAAGATCTTTTCTCGTTTTTAATACACAAATTCTCTACATGGTTAAAACACGGGACTTACATTGCAAGAAAAAATTTATTATCAGGTGTGTCTTCAATGCATTTTTATGGAGAAAAATGATTTTTATTAACGATTTTACTAAATAATCCGAGTGATTTGAACATTTTGATGAATTAAACTACCATTATTTTGTACCCAATAATACTTAATTGCCCTCCGGAAAGGTTTTCCGCTTGTACTTAGCAAAATAATTTCCAACTACATACCCCACTACAAAACTTTCTCTTTTAATATAATAGGATGTCTTAATTTTTATCTTACAAGAAATCAAACATTAATTTATTTTTTAAATGGAAATTCCGACGTTGGATAAAAGTTTGACAGCATTCCAAGGCTCATTACAAAAGGCTATGACTATTAAACAAATAACAAACTTATATTGGTTAAAATACAACCTCGAATAGATTTATTCATGTCTTTAGGATTTGTCAATGGAAAATAGTGTTAGTGGTAAGGTTGATGCACGGTAGCATAGGCCACTCTTGCATACCAACACCAAAAATAGTATAAGAACCAGCCTTTAGTTTGGTAGTTAAGGTAGTTAGACCAATAATTTGTAATTTTCAATTTGTAATTTGTAAAGATTTACAGCATAAAAAATGTTATAATAAAATGTACTACAGGGTTTTGCTTTACTGTATAATAAAACACACGCAAAAGGAACATTCTGTAATTGGTAGTTCAAACAGACTGATTCAAATATTGTGCAACAATCAAGAATGGCCAATCAGGTAGCAGTATTTTAGGCTTGGCGGGAAACACAGGTTGGCAGACCTGGCTGAGAGGCGGGAGAGTCGCCGACAACGCCGCGTAGCGTCAAAACTCCGCAACTGACAATCCACTTGTGGCCGATGCTCGACGGTGACAGTTCTGAGGTGTCAAATGAGTAAACGCGGGGTGTTTGACCAGTGTTTGTGAGGCAGTGTCATGTGTGTGGGAAGACGGCCCGGGAACATCCTGCAGTTAGTTGTGAAGTTAGTTTAGGACGTTATCGGTGGTGTGCCTCAAGAGATGGATCAGCCACGTCTGCACGCTAGTTGATCCGTTACCTCTAGGTGACCAGCGGACCATTTGGATTTAATTTGAAACTTTAAGCCCAATAAAAATTAAGGTAATAAAATTTTTGTTGTTTTTCTTCTTGTTTAAACACCTAGGATTGTTTGTGTTTTTTCTTTTACTTCTCAGGATAATAGTGCTTGAAAATTATTATAATACCGTATTCTTTTCCTATATTCAAAGGGATTTTTCATTGGAATGTAAAGAAATATTTATTTTACTGTCAAATGTCACGTTAATGTCTATTGTGAAACCAAAAGTTGTTAAGATAAGGTGGGTCCGTTAGTTGGAATTAGCATCAAAACCGGTTTACCAGTTGGGCCCACCGATGGCGCGCGTCTTCAAACGAGGAAACGCCGCGTTCACTATTCTTGTTCTTGTTCTTACAAAAGCACTCTTATCTAATTTTTTGTTGTCAATATTTTTATCATCTTAGTCCTAATCCTAATTAACTACAGTTCACAGTAAAATTACACGATTTGTGCCGCCACTGGCTCTAAAGGTTACTAATTCGCGTTTGACAAGGTTAGCTCAACGGTTTTCAACAATAACTTAACTATTCGTAATTTTGACCACAACAAAATATTTTATTATAATTATAAAATGTAGGTCTGCAGTTTATCTAAATGAGGAAATGACATTAAATTATAAAATATATTAAGACTACCGTAGTAGGCTAATTTAGTGGTAAGTTATTATAGTTTGTTTTAGTAATGTGTCTAGGCCTATATTAGGCTGATACTGTAGTATATAGTGTTATAACGATTATTTATACACAATATCCCCCATTGACAAACCAAACAATGCTGAACAAATCTGTGCTAACAAGACTCAAATATCCTTAAGTTTTACTAGCTAATAAAACTAGCAGGTAAACACCCAGGCTTTAAAATCTAAGAATTTATGAGATTTAACTAGAATACTATAATAAATCGTTAGAGCGCTAAAGACGTGAGATTGTTTATCTTTTCAGCAATGAAAAAATATTTCTAAAAACACCTTGAAATAATGATCTTTTTATCTTTGATCCTAATAACTTCCAGCGCATAACACAATTTGGTACTCATGGTTGAAAAGCTCAGCAGTTATAAAAAATTTTGGCAATACAGTATGGCAACAGGAAATACATCAACCTCCCTTCACGAATTATTTGCCAACTAATAACACGAATGAAAGCAAAGTGAAAGGATTGACCTTTTAAGCAGCATTTACACGAATATATTCTCCTCGCCCTTTCCTTGAATGATTGGTCCTTCCGTGGGAATTCCAGTCATTCCACAAGGGTCTCGCCGCCCAGATTACAATGCGTTCGGTCCATTGTGGCCCGGAGGATGGACTACACTTGCGTTCCTAGCTCACTCCAAGGCCGCCTAGAGGCTGGCCTCTTGGCTGTTTTATGAGCCATTGTCAGTTTTTTAGAGCGACCCTTCCTGGAACATTTATAATAGCCTAGTGCAGCAACTAGCGGTTAGACGGTTAGACTATTTTTGGCGTCGGCAAGTCCTATTGTTGGTACCGGGATTTTAATGTGTCTCGTGTTGGTGGTATTTACGGGTAGTGTAGTAAAATTAGTCGGGAAAAATGAAATAATTTTTGGAAAGCTAATTTCTTTTGGAATGTGTTCTATGGCGTCCCCTGACCCTCCTCCAAAAAGTCCCCAGAAATCCCATATGGGTATCACATTTAAAAATGAGGCGTTGGCCCATAAGGAGTTAGGCCTACATTAAAATTTGATATTAAGCATACTAAATTAAATACATTCCAGAAGGTTTATTTATATCAAATTAAAGGTCTTAAAATGTAATGCCGTAAACCCGACCTCAATATAACTGTCGGGAGTGAAATGGCAGGCGTTCAAAATTTAGAATAAAATAATATTATCAAAACTTTGAAATACAATAACTTCCGACATATTTGACCTTTTTAGGTCTGGTTTTCGGCTATGTACTCTCCTTACTAAGACCTTTAAAATTATGTATAGCATGGCTAAAATGGACTAAGATTTTTTTTTTAAACTTCCTCTTTGGGACGTCCATGTGGAGGGTGGTTCAAGGGTAGTATGATAAGCATATGACTAGCTACCCGCATTTTCAAAGGTAATTGTAAAAGCAAACGTTTGCCGCAAACCGCACCTCGAAAGGTCAAGTATTTCGAAAATTATTACATTTTTAAGCGTTTAGGTTATAATTTGATTTTTATTCAAAGTTTGACAGGCTGCCGTTTTTGACTCAGGCAACCTTTTGAGATGGCCAGATGGGGTTTGCGGCATTAAATTCTACTACTTAAGAGCTTTAATTTGATGTACATAAACCCATTGGTCAAAGAAAGATTTATTTCTGACTCCACGTGGGCCATCCCATCATTTTTAGGCATGTTGCCCACTGGGGATTTCAGGGGACTTTTCTGAGGGAGGTCAGGGGATGGCATAGAACACATTTCAGCAAAAATTAGCTAAATAGAAGGTTTAATTACCTGTCGTCAAGTGATCCTCTAGTCTTGATATCGACTACAGCTGTTTCACATTCCAAGAATGCATCATCAGGTCAGAACGTCAGTTGCCACTTTTTAAAATACATTTACATTTACATTTTTACACATACATATAAATACATGTATGTATTTACATTTACATTTACATATAAATACATTTTTGTCAAAATCACAAACAATTCTCATGCTGCCAGAAAGGCTAAAAAAGTAGCTGAAATAACATGGATCAAACAGGAAATAAAATCATCATATGCAAAGAAAAGTATGCTAAATAAGTTACTGTTAAACAAACATCTTGAATTAATGAACAGATTACATCCGTCACAATATAGCATTTTTTATGAAATAGATTCTCAAGTACAAAAGAAGGTCCAGGCTAAAAAGAAAATACAGGTTAAAAAAATTGACACATTAGTAAGAACACAACTAGTATCAGAAACCATTTCATGCAGTCACACCTTCCACCCCAGAGTAATCAATAAGACCAGCATTGAATTTTCAGAACAAGAATTAGATTTATTGAACAAGGGTTTGAATTTTAATTTCCCAAATGACAGAAACAAAAGCTTAGTTTCCGAACTTTTCAACGCTGAAACCGCCATAAAGCATCTTAATTCAACCGACGCACGAGATTCAGCTAGAGTTATGGTTTCAAATAAAATCATTAAAACGATTAACAACCACGTTCCCAGGAAGAAGTACTTGACTAAATATAAGCCCATGAAACAAGTTGCTACCAGCATTAGGAACAAGCTAGAACAACACAACGCCGTTATCACGAAAGCCGATAAGGGGAACTGCATCGTAGTCCTGGACAAACATGACTATGTAAACAAAGTCCATGAATTCTTTGAATTGAACAACATCGAACCCTTGAATCGTGATCCCACGCCTACTTTCTCTAAAGACATAAACAAACTAATTTCTTCCTCGACGCACATTTTTACTAAAGATGAAATTAAATTTATGAAAGTAACCAACCCTCAAGCTCCAATCTTACGAGGCTTGCCGAAAATCCATAAAGCCAATGTCCCGATTAGACCCCTGGTAAATTTTAGGCCGTCACCAGCCTACAGAGTTGCAAAAAAGATTGAAAATATAATTCGCAAAGAAACAGTATTAGAGAATAACCACAGTATAAAAAACACAGTAGACTTGGTTCAGAAAATAGAGCAAATCAATCTTAAGAGTTCATACACAATAGCGTCATTTGACATCGTAAATTTATTCACAAATGTCCCGATTGAAGAAACCATCGATATTTTACGTAACAATCTAGATAAACATTCTACAATGACATCAGAAGCCAAAGACGAGTTGATAAAATTACTCAGTTGCGTGCTAAAACAGAATTATTTCACGTTTGAAAATAAATATTATGTACAAAAACAAGGTTTAGCTATGGGCTCCCCCTTATCCAGCATTCTATCAGAATTGTTTTTGAATCACATCGAAAATCAGTACTTATGGAATAATGAAAACAGATACCTAAACCAGATAATTTTTTACTGTCGTTACGTCGATGACACGTTCATTTGCTACAATGGTAATATTAGGCAGATCAATCTTTTTGGTTCATATTTAAATAGCATTCACAACAACTTAAAGTTCACATTAGAAACTGAGAACAAAAAGTCAATCAACTTCCTGGATGTAACCATAACGAAGAACAACAACAGTACTTTCAGTTTCAAGATTTATAGAAAACCAACTACCACAGACCAAACCATTCATTCCACCTCGCATCATCCTTACAACCACAAAATAGCCGCCTACAATAGTTTCGTCAACCGCCTGATATCCATACCTATGAGCCCAGAAGATTACAACAATGAAGTTCAGATTTTAAAGTACATAGCTGTATCAAATGGTTATAACAGTTCATTGATAAATAAACTCATCAATAAACATCTACACAAAACAAACACAGTTTCTACAGATTCTGGTACCAAAAAATATGTTAGTTGTGAATACGGAGTAGCATTAAATAATACATTAAAGAACGAAATGGGAAAGAATAATGTAATTTTATCATTTAGAACTACTAACAAGCTAAACTCCATGCTCAATACGAAACGATCCGCACCAGAAAGAAGTAAACAAACTGGAGTATATAAAATAACTTGTGACGATTGTCCGAGCTTTTATATAGGGCAAACATCGAGGTCTTTTGCTGTCAGGTTTAAAGAGCACCTACCTAAAAAATCAACCAATTCAGCCTACGCCAACCATCTTATTAATTCCAACCACAACTATACCGACATCCAAACCAATCTTAAAGTTTTACACAATTGCAACAAAGGGAAATATTTAAATACAGTTGAAGAATTCGAGATTTACCGAGCATCAAAAATAGAGCCCGACCATGTCCTCAATGAAAAACTATCATTTGAATCAAACATTGTTTACAACACTGCCATTCAAATATTAGATAACCAAGCCCAAAGAAAAGGACCTGATAAGAGAGAAGGGGGCGGGGCCACTACAACCGGTGCACTGCAGTCATGACTCATCAATCGTCGGCGCCGCATGTGCTCGTGTTCGTTCCCGTTTCGTTAAATTTGGCCAAATCAGTGTTATGTATGTGTGCTTGTGTCCGTGTAATTTTAATGTTATTTTTGACGAAATCAATTCAGATGGATAGCTTTTAAAAAGTGGCAACTGACGTTCTGACCTGATGATGCATTCTTGGAATGTGAAACAGCTGTAGTCGATATCAAGACTAGAGGATCACTTGACGACAGGTAATTAAACCTTCTATTTAGTTCATCCAGTGATCCAGAGGCTAACCATTATGAAATTGGAAACTTGTCAAGTTAAATTAGCCTACACATTCAAGAACGTCAAGTTGAAACTATTTAAAACAATAGAAAACATAAAATTCAATAAAAAATGCTTAGAATACGGAGTAGTACCTAAATACATTTTTGTCAAAATCACAAACAATTCTCATGCTGCCAGAAAGGCTAAAAAAGTAGCTGAAATAACATGGATCAAACAGGAAATAAAATCATCATATGCAAAGAAAAGTATGCTAAATAAGTTACTGTTAAACAAACATCTTGAATTAATGAACAGATTACATCCGTCACAATATAGCATTTTTTATGAAATAGATTCTCAAGTACAAAAGAAGGTCCAGGCTAAAAAGAAAATACAGGTTAAAAAAATTGACACATTAGTAAGAACACAACTAGTATCAGAAACCATTTCATGCAGTCACACCTTCCACCCCAGAGTAATCAATAAGACCAGCATTGAATTTTCAGAACAAGAATTAGATTTATTGAACAAGGGTTTGAATTTTAATTTCCCAAATGACAGAAACAAAAGCTTAGTTTCCGAACTTTTCAACGCTGAAACCGCCATAAAGCATCTTAATTCAACCGACGCACGAGATTCAGCTAGAGTTATGGTTTCAAATAAAATCATTAAAACGATTAACAACCCCGTTCCCAGGAAGAAGTACTTGACTAAATATAAGCCCATGAAACAAGTTGCTACCAGCATTAGGAACAAGCTAGAACAACACAACGCCGTTATCACGAAAGCCGATAAGGGGAACTGCATCGTAGTCCTGGACAAACATGACTATGTAAACAAAGTCCATGAATTCTTTGAATTGAACAACATCGAACCCTTGAATCGTGATCCCACGCCTACTTTCTCTAAAGACATAAACAAACTAATTTCTTCCTCGACGCACATTTTTACTAAAGATGAAATTAAATTTATGAAAGTAACCAACCCTCAAGCTCCAATCTTACGAGGCTTGCCGAAAATCCATAAAGCCAATGTCCCGATTAGACCCCTGGTAAATTTTAGGCCGTCACCAGCCTACAGAGTTGCAAAAAAGATTGAAAATATAATTCGCAAAGAAACAGTATTAGAGAATAACCACAGTATAAAAAACACAGTAGACTTGGTTCAGAAAATAGAGCAAATCAATCTTAAGAGTTCATACACAATAGCGTCATTTGACATCGTAAATTTATTCACAAATGTCCCGATTGAAGAAACCATCGATATTTTACGTAACAATCTAGATAAACATTCTACAATGACATCAGAAGCCAAAGACGAGTTGATAAAATTACTCAGTTGCGTGCTAAAACAGAATTATTTCACGTTTGAAAATAAATATTATGTACAAAAACAAGGTTTAGCTATGGGCTCCCCCTTATCCAGCATTCTATCAGAATTGTTTTTGAATCACATCGAAAATCAGTACTTATGGAATAATGAAAACAGATACCTAAACCAGATAATTTTTTACTGTCGTTACGTCGATGACACGTTCATTTGCTACAATGGTAATATTAGGCAGATCAATCTTTTTGGTTCATATTTAAATAGCATTCACAACAACTTAAAGTTCACATTAGAAACTGAGAACAAAAAGTCAATCAACTTCCTGGATGTAACCATAACGAAGAACAACAACAGTACTTTCAGTTTCAAGATTTATAGAAAACCAACTACCACAGACCAAACCATTCATTCCACCTCGCATCATCCTTACAACCACAAAATAGCCGCCTACAATAGTTTCGTCAACCGCCTGATATCCATACCTATGAGCCCAGAAGATTACAACAATGAAGTTCAGATTTTAAAGTACATAGCTGTATCAAATGGTTATAACAGTTCATTGATAAATAAACTCATCAATAAACATCTACACAAAACAAACACAGTTTCTACAGATTCTGGTACCAAAAAATATGTTAGTTGTGAATACGGAGTAGCATTAAATAATACATTAAAGAACGAAATGGGAAAGAATAATGTAATTTTATCATTTAGAACTACTAACAAGCTAAACTCCATGCTCAATACGAAACGATCCGCACCAGAAAGAAGTAAACAAACTGGAGTATATAAAATAACTTGTGACGATTGTCCGAGCTTTTATATAGGGCAAACATCGAGGTCTTTTGCTGTCAGGTTTAAAGAGCACCTACCTAAAAAATCAACCAATTCAGCCTACGCCAACCATCTTATTAATTCCAACCACAACTATACCGACATCCAAACCAATCTTAAAGTTTTACACAATTGCAACAAAGGGAAATATTTAAATACAGTTGAAGAATTCGAGATTTACCGAGCATCAAAAATAGAGCCCGACCATGTCCTCAATGAAAAACTATCATTTGAATCAAACATTGTTTACAACACTGCCATTCAAATATTAGATAACCAAGCCCAAAGAAAAGGACCTGATAAGAGAGAAGGGGGCGGGGCCACTACAACCGGTGCACTGCAGTCATGACTCATCAATCGTCGGCGCCGCATGTGCTCGTGTTCGTTCCCGTTTCGTTAAATTTGGCCAAATCAGTGTTATGTATGTGTGCTTGTGTCCGTGTAATTTTAATGTTATTTTTGACGAAATCAATTCAGATGGATAGCTTTTAAAAAGTGGCAACTGACGTTCTGACCTGATGATGCATTCTTGGAATGTGAAACAGCTGTAGTCGATATCAAGACTAGAGGATCACTTGACGACAGGTAATTAAACCTTCTATTTAGTTCATCCAGTGATCCAGAGGCTAACCATTATGAAAAATTAGCTGTCCAAAAATTATTTCATTTTCCAGCCATATTTTGGCTTAATTTTACTACACTAGGGCTATTTGAGCAATTAAAGAGACTTTACGGTGGAAATAGGGCTCACAGTTGCTTGTTGACGTGACAAGGAATATAAACATGCATTAAGTGTAAAATTAGAGTTTTTCATGATTGTCAGGCTGTATATGCCTATATTGTAATAGCCTCTGTTATGCTAAAAGTGTATTTTTTTAGCACAGAAACAATCGAAAAAAATAAATATCGACAAAAGACAAAACAAAAAACCAAACTAAAATATCATAGTAGACATTTAAGTAGTATGTTTGACCAGGACAGATATTTTTTGACTGATTTGTTACTAAATATATCCGTCATCAATCACCATTCAAATTTCAAAATTGATGGCAAAATTTCAGTAACTTACGCCAAAACAAAATACCCCCGTTGCAGCAGACCTACGTAGGCCTACTCAGCGAAATTCCAACAGGATTAAATTTTTTTAACTTCCCCCAAAAACACCATGGGAACGAGATTGTAGGTTACTGCCTTGGGTGTATTGCAAGTAGATATAGGAAAAATCATTCCCTATAGGTTGAGTAGGTAGTTTTGCCGCCATATGGGTGCTGTAAGTAAATATAAGTTTTTTTTTTTTTTTTTTTTTTTTTTGAGGGAGAGGCGGAAAAATGCATTACGCACACAGGTGGCCAGCCTGTAGTGTGGGGCTCCCCTAAAAACGAGTTTACCCACTAAAAAACCTCCTCTACTCTTTAGGAATCTAACCTGGAATTGTTTGTCACATTACGTCAGGCTAGGCCTAAATTTGGCTTACGCCCGTGGGGCTCGCTCCTTATCCAGCCGCTCGATCAAGGGATCTGGGCCACTTCACGGTCCAGATCGGTTTTCTTTTCCAGGAGGATGCCCCGGACGAACTGTGACAAACAATCCCAGTTGCCCTCATCCTCCAAAATCTTTTGGCAGACCGAGTCCACCGAAAATGCACCAAAGATTTGTGTGGCCTCCAGGCGGGGCCCTTCCCAACGGGGACAGCGGAAGAATGTGTGTTCCGCATCGTCGGGAACACCCGGGCAATAAATGCAGTCCGGTGAACCGGTCTTTCCCATACGGTTCAGGTACGACCGAAAATAGCCGTGACCTGTCAAAAATTGGGTCAGGTAGTAGTCCACCTCCCCATGCCGCCGTTCCACCCATGGTTGGACCTGCTTGATAAGTCGCGCAGTCCATCGTCCTCGGGTGTCGTGCTCCCAGCTGTGTTGCCACTGCTGGTAGGTTCGGGAGCGCTCTTCTGTTCTTGCCGTGTCCTTGCCGATCTCGCCTTGTCTCTGATAAATCGCTTTCCTCTCCCCTGCCAAGAGCTTGACAGGGATGACTCCGGCGACCACCAGGACGGCAGGCTCGGACACTGTCCGGTAGGCGGAACACACCCGGAGCGCAGCTTGACGCTGAACCCGGGCGAGTCGCAACCTGTAGCACTCCTTATCTAGAGCGCCTGCCCACACCTCTGCCCCGTAAAGAAGCACGGACTGGACCGCGGACATCAACAGACGTCTTCTGCTGGATCGGGGACCCCCGACATTGGCCATCAGCCTACTAAGGTAAGTCACTACCTTAGCGGCCTTGTCCGCTGTACGGAAGATCTGATCCCTCCAGCTTAACTTGGTGTCCACCATAACCCCGAGGTATTTGGCGGCACGAGTTGATGTGACCACCTCCCTTCCCACTCGAAACGGGACGACGGTGTCGATCCTCTTCTTCGTAAGAATCACGATCTCCGTCTTACTGAGAGCAAGTGAGAGACCGTGATCGGACATCCAGTTGTTGACCACCCGCATAACTCGTTTCAACTTCAGTTGGGCCAGCTCAACGTTGCGTGCAGCAATGAGAGCTGCGACGTCATCGGCGTACCCAACCAAAGTGGTTTCCTCAGGCATCTCGGACCTCAGGAGGCTGTCATAGGCAACGTTCCAGAGATCCGGGCCGAGTATTGAACCCTGTGCGGCACCAGAAGTGACTTCCATCGTCCGCGTTCCGTCCCTCGTGTCATAAATCAGGCTTCGAGAGCGTAGATAATCCTCGACGAGCCGCAACAGATATGCAGGAATACGAAAGGTGTTGCGAAGCGCATCCAACATATCGACCCACCTCGCCGAGTTGAAGGCATTCTTGACATCAAGCGTAACAAGAAGCACTACTCGGCGGGAGAAATGGTTGTGGCTCTCGGCTCTCTCCACAGCTCTCTGAACTTCGGTGACAGCGTCGATCGTTGACCGTCCCTTTCTGAAGCCGTACTGACGGGGGCATAAGTCCCCGGCAGCTTCCACGGCAGAAGTCAGGCGGGAACGGATCAGCTTCTCGAACAGCTTCCCAGCCGTGTCCAACATGCAGAGAGGCCTGTGGGACGACGGCAGCTCGGGATCACCTTTGCCCTTGCTGATCAGTACAAGCCTGGCTGTTTTCCAGGGAGCCGGAAACACCCCTTCTACCAAACAGGCATTGTACATTCTCAACAACAAGTCAGCGTTGATTAAAAATACTTTCTTTAAAGCCTCACTGGGAATCCCATCCGGGCCAGGAGCCTTGTTGCTCTTCAGGGAGAGAACGGAGGTTTCCAGCTCCTCGAAAGTGAAAAGTGGAACGTCCTCTACCCGTCCGAAGTCAACCGGCGTAAATATAAGTTAAACCCTACCTAGTGAATGCACATAGCCAAGTTATGTCAATAAATAAATGAGATACAGGGTTTTGTTCATTTCCCATTTAAGAATAACATGGGAAACCTATTAATGGATTTTCTCCGTAACCTGTTAAGCTATGTTAAAAATTCAAAATACAAATTGTTTGTTTTTTAAGCTCTTTTAAATGGTTTCAGTTAAAATTGTTGAATTTTTAAAACTTGTGTCAAAAAATGCCAAAACCCGTTTTTGGGAGGGTCCCTTAGCTCCGAATCCCTTAGCTCCGATGAGCGTTAATTTTCTCAGTTCCCCGACAACAGCGATCACTCATAGCCCCGAAAACTGTTGTCCGTCTGTCCTAAATACACTTTCCCGCAGTTCCGACGCATTCGGTTGAAATCCCTTAGCTCCGATAGTGTAAATCACTCGTAGCTCCGATAGAATGAACGCGATGCGTAGGAGAGGCGAGTTGTAGTAAGTAGGGGCGGTAGTAGTAGGGGCGGCCGCCGCTCGTGGCCTCTCCCCCCAACTCCACCGTTACCCCTTCTCCAGCTATCTCTTGGAGGAATTATATGTAAGGAGTGGCCACGCGGGGCTAGAAGCGAAGCCGCCGCGCCGCGCTCGTCAAGTGGCGAGGGCTACCGAGTCGTTGAATCATGGAAGTTTAAGTGTAATTACTTGTTTTAAATAACAGAATAAATTTTATAAAAGTTTTTAAATAATTTGTTAAGTTTTAGGTCTATATTTATCAAGTTAAAAATAACTATGTTAAGGCTATGTATTTTACAAACGTCGACTAAATTTAATGCTATTATAAAAAACCGTAATCACAATTAGTAATTTTTTATTAATATTAATAAATCATTCTAATTGTGCTGATAACCTTAAAGGGTAGTTTTTCTTGTTAGTACATATAGTCTACTAAGTATTTGACGAATAATCGTCTATTGTTTATAAGTTAGTTTTAAAGGTGCGGCTACACATAGCAGGAAAGGACACGGAAAGGACACGGACAGGACAGTTTCTGATGAATGCTCCCTGTGTTATCAAATGGGAGCGGCTACACATAGCAGGAAAGGACACGGAAAGGACACGGACAGGACAATTGTCGTGTCGGATGGATTGCCAAACGAGCATTCATCCGCCACTGTCTTGTCCTGTCCATGTCCCGTCCTGGTATGTGTAGCCACCCCTTCCGACACTATCAGAAAATGATAACGGTAGCTCAGTGTAGTGAGTGTGGCGGCCGGCGCCGGCGGGATGAGCCGTGTCGGACGGCTGCGCGCGCAACCTTCCGACGTCTGACGGCTGCGCGCGCAGCCTTCCGACTCAAAAATGTCCTGTCCGTGTCCCGATATGTGTAGCCACCCCATCAGAATTTTGTCCGTGTCCTTTCCGTTTCCTTTCCGTATCCTTTCCTGCTATGTGTAGCCGTACCTTTAAGTTATTGTACCCTAAATTCCGTACTTCTTATTATTTGGTTATTTTATTATTATTAACCCATCAAAAGTAATTATGAGTAATTAATTATATGCCAATAAATTACTGTCTAATATATTGCAAATGTTTCTGAACATCAAGCACTTAAAGAGGTTACACCTCTTAACGTTTTTTACAAATTATAATAAGCAATTTACATTAAAAAATATAAATTCTTATATTTAATTTTGTTAAAAGTATTGTACTACACAATAAAATCAATTTTACAGTAACACATATACATTGAGATAATTTAAATTTCGTTTTTAATGTATTAAAATCATCTCTTCAATACAGATATTTTACTTTGATGTCCCTTTATAAATTAAAATATGTTTTTTATATAGAACAAAATTATATCACTGGATAGAGAATTTAATCCTCTTTTAAAATGCAAAAGCTGTTCTTTGTGATTTGCCTGGTGTGCTCAGGATTTTAATTCAAAGTTGCGCGGGTCCCGTTTTTTCCTATCTCGCCCGTGTTACAGCGGCGGCACCATGCCACTCTACGGCCAGCCGTGCCACTCTAGTGGAGGGGAGCGGCCGGCTTCACTTTAGCATGGTACATCCATAAGGACGTGGCCACTCCTTATATATAATTCCTCCAAGAGCTATCTGCGCTCCGCTCCGCGCCGCGCCGGCGCCGCTTGGCCCATGGCCGGATCTCGCTCAGCGGTGTGTTGTTGCGGATCCGGTGTGTTGCGGGTTGCATCCAATGTAGATTGAAGGAGTTGCGGGGAAAGAGTGCCAAACTCTATTGACACACCGTAAAAGCGTCGTGTTCTTAAGCTAGGTTTACACGTGAGAAATTTTCACTCTCGGAGAGTTAGTTAGTTACTCTCATAAAAATCTTAGACAGTTGTTGATAGTACTTGTATAAAACAGTCTGGGATAACTATCTTGGAAAATTCGCAGGTTGTGTAAACACCTCGGCGAGTACTTCCTAAGAGAACGAAACTCTCTGAGAGTGAGTACTGTACATGTAAAATGTTTTGTTTTGAGAACCAATCTTAATAATATTCTCTTTAAAAGAAAGTAAAGATTAAAAAATAATTGAACTTAACTTCCATCTTACTGTGTTGTAATACTTCACACAACCTTTTTACTATTACAGTAATTTATTGAAATTGCAATAAAACATTGCCCCACATTACACAAAAATTAAATTTAATATTACCTACATATAATATCGAATATATAAATATGTAACTAAAAATTTAGTGAAAACTGATATAAATTTTGGATTCAGCGATACCAGTCTATAAGTATTGTTCAATGTTTCAATGTCAGCGGTACCAGGCTATGGTTCAAAAACAAAATAACAGCCCCTTGAAAGAAAAATACCATCGGACATTACTTGTGTATTGTGGGGAGGGGTTGATAACCTAATCTGTAAATAACAGTATTTTCCGAGCGGGCGAGCGATACCGCGTTTAAAGCTATTTTTACACGTGAGTTTTTCACACGATTAGACAAACTGACATTCTCGTGGCTTGACACCTGAGTATCAAGTGTTGCGTTAATTGTATGTTCTGGTGGTAATTTAGCGGTAAATCATTTCAATGAGTATCAAGGTTAATAGAGAAATTGTATTACTAGTTATTGTGCTGATTGAGCAGATTTTTTAACGTTAAAATTGATTTGTGGAGAGACATACAAATTTCCTTTGTTCACTTTTGGTGTAATTGTAGGCCTAATTACCAAATGTTTCAGTGAATGTTGGTTTAAAGTCTTTTTAAGTTATTAAGTGTGGATGGATTTCCTATGACAATTTTAAAATACGTTTTAGTACATTCTAAAAGTATCTAAATGCATTTCATGGCGAGGTATTATAAATAAAGTTTAATATGTATTTTTTCGACCAGAGATAAAACGATCTATTCCCTAAGAATATGTATGACCTAAATCATATGGGTCTAATTCAAATTTTAGGAATTAAAACTTATTGTATTAATGAAGTAATTATTTGGAATAATTTGAACTACAGAATCGTGTTTGTTGGTTATTAATAACTATTGGCTATCACTCGGCTGAACATTTAAAGACTTTCCGAAGGAATTCGGTATCCTCCCCCCTTAACACCATAGGAATGAGTAGGCCTACCTATGTAGGTTTGCTGCGATGGTGGTACAGTTGTTAATTACCCAACAGTTTCGTACCGAACATAGTCCTAGGCTTAAGTGTTACCATGGCTACTTCTGTAATAGCGTAGCCTATTCCCTAAAGGGAAATTCGCTAAGAACCATAGCTGCATCGTATAGGCTAATATGTAGGCTATGAAATTTAAAGTCTCGTTGAACTTTTTCTTAGACTGTGTCTTCGCCTATACGAAAGTAGGCTGTATAGGCCCCTAAACCACAGAAATAACATATATGGCGGTAAGTTGAAAGAAAATAAACGGTATCAGTTAACTGACACATACTTTCTCCCAACAATATAAAAAAGGTGTTAAAAGCTTCAAATATTAATGTCTTGATGACTCAGTCGGATAGCAACCAGCTGAGCAGCGCTCGTTTGACCCTACGCGCGTCTGTGACTTTTAACAACGTACTGCGTTTACCGCTAAACGAAAAATTGAATTTTCTCCGCAACCACTTGACGTAGAACAATAATTTAAAATACTGGATTATTTAGTTTTTTTGAGCTTGATTTAATGGTGATAAGTAAAATTTATATCGAGACAACAGCTGTTTTGAAAATCCAAAAAATTGATTTTTGAAACACTTTTTGCCTTATAACTTTTGAACGCGCATTTTCTCGGAGATGCGGGTGGTGTCATTTTATTCGCCATTTTAAGCTTAATAAACCATTAAATTTTAATCAAAATCGTTAGAGCCGTTTTTGAGAAATTTTGATTTTTTACGATTTTTTTAGGGTTTTTGGGGATAAACAACCCTTAAAAATCAAAAATTCAAAAAAATTTTAAAAACGCCTAGAATTATTGTGAGTTTGGACCTACATACCAAATTTCGCCAAAATCGGACCATGGGGGCATTCTCTAGCTCTGTTTACATCCAGACACACGGACACACGGACACGACACAGACATCACTCTGAAAACCACTTTTTTGGACTCAGGGGGCACAAAAATGGATAAATCCACAAACAACTCAAATTCGAAAATTTAGACGAAAACAATACTTTCTCCATGTACTATGGTATAGGGGGAGAAAGTAAAAGTACACATATTTATAAGCAAATGTCACCACGTGAGTTGAAAACAATTCACCGTAGGTCTAATTCAGTATATTTCGAACTAGGCCTACTTTTTTAATTATACGTCTAATCGATGTTGTGGAAATGAATGCATAATTTCAGGGCCGGCCCTAGGTTTTCTGGCGCCCTAGGCGAAATTGTTGATAGGCGCCCCCCCAATCCACAACGAATCCATTCGAGCCATTTATTTTAGGCGTTACAACATATTACAAAAAATAACGTTTAAAGTAAAAATAAGTTTTTATTACCAATTTATTATCAGAAGAAACAAACTTAGAATAAAAAAAATATTCATAAATTTATTATAAACAAAATTTGAGCAACAATTACTTATTTATTGCGAATATGCAAAGATTCATTTCATTGGGAAGCTCAGGGGCGATGTTTACCGTAAGTTGTGGGGATTTTTACCACCGGTCGGGGGCGCTCTATACCGCTGTCATAATCAGGGCGCTATTTACCATTGATCATGGGCGCTTTTTACCGCCGGGGGGGACGCGGTTTAACTCCAATCAGGGGCGCTAATTTACCGTCAATGAGAACGATTTTTTACCGCCGGTGGGTACAGCTATTTAACTCCGATCAGTAGCGCTATTTACCGACGATCTTTGACGATTTTTACCGCTGGTGGGTAACTCTGTTTAACTAAGATTAAGGGCGCTATTTACCGTCAATTAGAGAGCTAAGTTAAGGCGCTTAGAGGGCCATGAAGGGGCGATTTTTACCGCCAATTGGAAAAAGAACAGAAGAAAATACATAATCGTTGAATTGTAAACAATATCTGTACTGACATTAATTCCCAAACATAAAACCTTGCACGTGAGAGCTGGACTACGTGTTCTAGCATCCACGTGAATGAGGCCTAGTAGTACGGCGTACGGTTGGTGGAGAGGGAAAGTGAAGCTTGAAACCTGACACCTTCGAGTCTCAAGCTGCTTTCTGATTGGTCCGTCTTTTCAGTGGTCTATTAACAGGCAACTGAGAACTGCTAGGCCTATATGGGAAATTCTACATCACTTCTCCTGCAACCCTTGAGACGTTCGGACGTTCGGACGCTTAAGCTGTTTTTTCACTGTTGAATTTTTTTCTATTACTTCTGCTTCAACTTTATTAATTATTTTTAAATTTTACTAATTCTCTTTCAATATTAAGTAAATCTATTTAAATTTTATTAATTCGTTTCAAATAAATTAATTAATCAATTCAATTAATTGTTTTACCTGAAAAATTCACAGGTGTTAGTTATTACGTTTTAGTTACGTGTAGGCCTACTGCCCTACCTCTGATGATCACTCAATGTGTTGTTGTCACGTGCTAAATGGTTCTTTAATTCTTTAATTTTACTGAAATGACAAAACAAATTAGCCTACGACCACATTACATTCCATTTATTTGCCCCCTTTATTTTATTACACGATTAAAATTAAAAATTGTTTTTTTGAAATACTTCAGATAGTTGCTTGAGACACAAACGCACTTTAAGTGCTTATTTTTAAGGTGGGTAGACCTATGACTGATCAGCGAGTGTGATGCTTTATTTATAAACAATCAAATGTACATTTCGATTTCATAAGTTTAACTGAACGCCTTTGCTCTTGTTTAAGTTGTATTTCAAACTGAAATGACCTCTTCTAAACTTATTATGTTATCGTAATGAATTCTGAATAAAAATTACAATTTAGTCTTCAAAAGAAGTAACAATATAGTGGAAAAATATTATTTTATGTCCAAAAACCATAAAATTTTTATTTTAAAACTGGTGACATAAAATTAATGAAAATAAAATAATAAAAATTAATAAAAGTTAATAAACATTATGAGCCTCAAAATGAAAAGAAGGATAAAAACAAAAGCCGTCTATTGACCGTTTTGTAACCAGTATTATCCCAAGTTATCATATATCTTATCTTATCTTATACTCTAAAACAAGCTCCGTTTGTCCGGGCAAAGTTTTTTTTCGCTCCAAGGATTTTTGATTTTTTGGTTGAATATGGGGGTTTTGGCCACCAGAAATCGATTGGAGCTGGTCCCATAGCTGGGAAAAATCCGGTTTTCGAGCTAGAGCCCTTCAAAGTCTCCATGTTATCCTTATGGAGATTTTATTAATTGAATAAAAATCAGCTGATAACTGTAGATATAAACCAATCCTATACTCTTATACGAGCAATGTTTGCTTGTTTGCTTGCTTGCTTGCTTGCACAATTATCTCAAAAACGGCTCCGACGATTTCCTTCAAATTTTGGAATATGGGGGTTTTGGCCACCAGAAATCGATTGGAGCTGGTCCCATAGCTGGGAAAAATCCGGTTTTCGCGCTAGAGCCCTTCAAAGATCCCATGTTATCCTTATGGAAATTTTTTAACTGAACAAAAATCAGCTGATAACTGTAGATAAAATAAACCAATGTGTTACATCTTTAACCTGTGGTTTTAGGAAAATCATACCAATGTGCAGCAAACCTTCCGCCTGGCGAGTGAGCGGAGCGAACGAGCTTTGTGTGAGAAACGAAAGTAATAATTTTACCGAGCTTAAGCTCGGTCCCCCTGGTACTGTGTTACATAAGTGCAGTACGGTTTGGCGAGTGAGCGAAGCGAACGAGCTCGTTTTTAAAATGGAAGAGGGCGAGTGAGCGGAGCGAACGAGCTTTGTGTGAGAACGAAAGTAACAATTTTACCGAGCATAAGCTCGGTCCCCCTGGTACTTTATTTTAAATTAAGTGCAGATGTTCATTGTTGCGAGTGAACGTGGCAAACTAGCTCAACTGAAGAGCAACAAATTCTTCAGGTTGGTATTGCAAAGAAAATTGGGCAACGGCTTTAAAATAAATGATTTGAACACAAATCTTCAAAACTCTATGGCTGACGGGGTTATAATTTTTCATACACGTTCCTCGTTGTGCTCCTCATAGGTGCTCACTAAGAAACGGTTTTGCAAAGTTCCTTTGGGACTCCGCCCCACAGAACTTAAAGTTAAATAAAATTCGTATGGAAGAATATTTATTTGCTTTTTAAAGATATTTCATTATGTATGAAATTAAATCACAACCGCCGGCGAAGCCGGAACAGCTATAAAAATAGTTGTTTTACTATAGGCCTAATGGGAAATAAATGGCTTTATATTTCATCCATATTAATGTAGCCTGATTAAATTTAGTGTGTAGCCTACATTCAGAAGGGAGGGATAGAATATAAGCTTGAAACACTCCTATGATAGAAAACCTAAATAGTTTTACCAATTCTTTTTATAGTGAAATAAAACAAAACACTGTGTTATAAATTCTCTGACTTTCCAAGTCTGCTTTGATGGATTTATACTATTTTTTATTACTATGGATTTATACATTATTTTATTAATGTAAATTTTGAGCTATAACCTTGAACCTCTTTGGTGAGTGACACTATTATTATCATCTCTTTGGTCTCATCTTGTGAACATCATTTGGACATTGACATTTGCATTCGGAGCAGTGGACCGTGTCACCTGTGCAAAACTATTGTGCTTTTGCGGTGATTCTTCGGATGAAAGATACATTATTTAGTTGTAAGCCTTGTATTAGTTTAAAGTATATTTTGTCAATTTAATGTCCAAGGTCTTTTGTTATTTAATGGTTTAATGTCTTAATATTTTATTATGGTAATTATTGTTCTGGTTTTCAAATCAATTTTGACAGTATTATATTTTAGAGCGCTCCACTTTCAGATTAGATTACAATCTGAGACTGAATAATAGAGTGATTACTGATCAAAATAGATGTCTTTGTTAACTGTATAAGAATTTTCTTTGATCTCTGGAAGATTAGATTAAAAATGTTTCCTAAAATTACTGTTGCATAACTGCAAATACGAATGAAGATTAATTGCAATTTGGAATTTGTTGTATTACATCAAGGCCTGGATTTCCCTCCAATTCAATGTTAAAGTAATTTATTTGGGAATAAACCACTATTTAAATTTAAAATAGTTAATTCACCACCAACAATTGTACCCTAGGACATTTTTGTGCAAAACTCTCGGTCGGTTATTATAGTTTTCAATCAAAACTTAAACGAGATAATTGGAGCTACATATTAAAATACAATTATAACAACCTTTTTAAAATAGGAGTTTTTTTATTATCCTTTTGCAACCAAGGCCATGAAATTTTTACAACACTCAGTGTATTTTTTACAATCAAACATAAGCAATGGATATTGTTTACCTAATCACTCACATTTATGTCCCTAAGGAATAACTAATTCATAATTTAAAGTAAAACCACCCAAAACCATTTTGCTGTTTGCGACAAATAATCAATTGTTACTAAGATAAGATAAATTCGACTGACTGGCCAAACATTTGTAAAGAATTGTTAAAACAAAAAAATAAATAAAAATAAAAAATAACAATCGAATTGTTGATTTTTATTGCCAAGTGGAAATTTTAAATTTTGTTAAGTGGAAAAATATATTGCATACAAAATAAAGTTTTATTTAGAATTGATAGACTTTTTCCAGAAACTAAACATTTTCATTTAACCGTGAATACTAATTTTTTACACATTAACAATCAAAGAGGTGTATAGAGTTGTAGAGAAAGAAATACACGTTGAGTAAATATGGAAACATTATATTTATATCACACAAAATTAATAAAGACTTAAAAAATTTAAGAACCAAAAAAAAACATTTACAATGTTGAAAAATCTTAAAGAAATCGATGCACATCCCCAAGCAAAACGGACAACGGTTGTTCCTACGGTTGTCCATTTGTGCGATCACCTCTGCGCAGTTGTCACAGACACAGAGGTGACCCGGGGCCGACGTAAACTACGGGCCTGCAGGCTATGACTGTGACGTCACAGGCGGAGGCTGACCGGTCGAGCGGCGTTACATTGCAAAGCATTGCGCCCGCCCGACGTCGAGCTCTATAATCTGCTCTAACTGGCGCAAATTGTATTCGATATCTACAAATTATATATCATTTTAAAGAGAATTAAAAAAGGAATCGAAAGGTGCAAATTAAATAATATTATATTGTGCACAATAAAAGTATTTGAAGAATTAAACTTACATTTCACTTAGTGTATTGGGCCTACTGTGATGACAACTTATTTACTTTACGATTGCCTATTTTATTGTTATTCAGATTATCTCTAATTTCCTTCAAATGATTGTTCAAGAGGATACTACCGAAAATAGTAACACATTTCTTTACTATTACTATGTAATGAATTTTACAAGGAACTCAGACGAACACAACATTGAGCGACATTATTTACCGGCATTTATTTATTTTTATTGAATATCCCGGAATGTTGTATTATGAAGTTTTTTACTATGAGGTTCACTTTTTTACCATGAGGCCGAGAAAAATTATATTACTAGTTTTTTTCATAGCCAATTTATTAGTTTTTGCAAACAGTTGCTTAATTTTTTCAAGGGAATTCAATCTAGTTTTCCGTTAATTCATTAACACCTAAACTCTGCTGAATGACAGCAATGCAGTTTACTTATGATGTGCTCTACAAAAAACAATCGCGATTGCCAT
The DNA here is from genome assembly GCA_030545055.2 of Neoaliturus tenellus. Classification (NCBI taxonomy): domain Eukaryota; kingdom Metazoa; phylum Arthropoda; class Insecta; order Hemiptera; family Cicadellidae; genus Neoaliturus; species Neoaliturus tenellus. The sequence continues at coordinate 138,669,482 of CM061532.1, read as the reverse complement.
ATTAAATTGCCACCTCGTTCACCATGCTTGACCTCTCTGCATTTATTAATGTTCTCTAATTTACGTTGGCCCCGTAGTTAACGTTGGCCCCGGGTGACCGCAAGGGATGGCTGCATTGGTGGCCGGCCCATCTAAACAGACCTATCGCGCCACCTGCGTCAGTAACAGTAATAACAATGTCGGTAATGTAGTTCAACTAGCTCACTCTACTTCCGCCAAGTTTGAAGATTAGTTCTCGTATTTATTTCACTACACAATCTACACCCCTGTGAACTTCTCCAACCATCTTAGCTTGTTCAATCAATTTCAATTTGAATTGTGTGAAAATCGTTAGGAACGATGTTTACACCCTTTTTAAGAAATACAAAACTAATTTATAATATTAACCAATTGTGCCTTTATAGGTAAAGCGGTCTATCCACAGAGAGTAATTTCAAATACAAACCCTCACTTTAAATATTTTTTTGTTAGTTTTACACGGTTTTTAAGAAAACTTTACAATTTGATCTTGTACGCGTAATTTTAGCAGTTTAGGGAATATTTGCGTTTGAAATTTAGATTTTCCTCATTAGAATAACACGGAACAAATTTACAATTTTTCTTTGAGCATTTTAGGTTAAGCAAATGTGTCTCGGCACAAAAATGTCTTAGACTCTTTTAAATGCGTTTCTAACAAAATTTTCCAGTTTGGTCCAAAATGTTTTTATTAAATTAATAACATGACGGAGATTAATGAACATGTATTTAAATGTTTAGTAAAACTAATCACGTGATAATTGATGTTTTATGATGGTACATTATTTTAAATGAGGTTCTTAGACATTTACATGTTTGTTGGTAAGTTATGCATATGTAAAATGTTCAGATTTTACTGATGTTTTTAAGATGTTCAAAATGATTTTAAGATGTTCAATTTTACTCCGTGAAAACATTGATTTTGCATTAAAATCAATGCAAATTAAGGCCGTTTTAACAGCGAAGTCAGTGTTTGCACGGAGCAAAATCGCAATAACTCCGTTATTTGCTGTTAGATCCATACAAACTTGGTACCATTGGTTAGATAATTACAATTGTCAACTTTTTTGTGTCTTGTAAAATTTTTATAAAATTTACAGATTTTGAGATATTTGAGTTTGAAAATTTGAAATGGCCGCCATTTTGAAAATATACAGTGGCAAAAAATAATTTTTTTCCTGACAATGTACATTGGTATGATAAAGTTTCTTACCAAAAATGATTTTAATAGAACCATCCGTTACGGATATAAAAATTATCAAGTGGAAAAAAAAATAGCGGCTGTGTGAATAACTAAAGACTTCCGTACAATAAAATATGATATTTTGATATATTTCTAACCCAGGAACAATGCCCTGAAATATTGGTAGGGAGTTCTGAAACACCCTGTATATCTTTGATTTGCCATATATAATGTTACAGAACGAATGGAAAGAATAAATATTTTTGGTATAACAATACATCCTACTACTTGCCGTACTACAAGTAACATTTTTTAGATTCCTTAGAATCTCCAATTTTGACTATTTTCGATTGAAACATAACAACAAAGAGGACAAATATATTGTTAACACATTAAATACTTACATAAAAATCGCTCAAATTTAGTACCTCTATACGCTTACAATAATAAGTAAGGATAGTTTCTATATTTATTTCACTTATAAATATAATAATAAACAATACAAATTAAGGTTGTATTATATCAAGCATCATTTATAAATTGTTGTTTAACTTATTTATATATTTAAGCTCCTAATCTTTGACCTAATGATTTGAAGAGCCAACTTTTTAAATAACCTGTAAGGCAAATAAATAAATACATAATGAACATATAACATTGGTATGTATATAATTACAATTTATTTCACTTGTAAATGGTCATATTTCTTACTTCTGTAACTTAACAGTTTTGAAAACACACTACATTTGATAAAGAGAAGGAAATATAAATAATTAATAAGTACAAATACACTGTGTATGCACACGTTCCTACACTGGAGTAACACGTTTCTTCTGTCTGTGTAGGGAAATTATGATAATGTTTCTGCTACAGGAAGACTTCACATAGCCTACCGATAGTAAACTTCAACTGATTGACAACGTAAATTACTCCGAAAACTTACTTGCGTCCGTCCGTAAATGACTGTTATAAGTTACAAAAAGATATATAGGCCTATTCACTAGTTGCTTGGGGGTGAAAAACAATCTGCGAAGTTCGCCGTAAAAATGTGCTGTAATGACACAAACGAGGAAAACTTTCGACAACATTATCACATTCAACTATAGAATGGGGAATGAATATTTAATAAGAAGTTCAAATTTTGAGGATTTGGGGATATTGATTGATACAAAAATTTCATTTTGGGACCATATACTGTCACTGTCACTTTGTAAGTCAGCATATTCAATATTGGGTTAGATTAAACATTCAATCACTTTTTTACTCAATCCAAATTAGCTAACACTTTTGTTACGTGCAGTCACACTTAATAGTTATTATTATAAAAATAAAAAAAAAAATAAAAAAAAACACTCTGTTTATGGCTGCATCACATCTGGTAAAAAGGTAAAAATTGTACTAGGCGGAACTCTAAATAACAAAAACAACTACTCTAAATAACAAAACCACCCTTTGTTTTAGGTATATCGAAGCGTAATATCCCAGGTTTGTTTACGAGGTGATTGCTTTCCGTAGTTTTGTATCTGATTTTTTTACTAAGGGTGTTATAATATCTTATAAGTTCTATATCTATCTATAAGTTCATCAAACTTTTGTAAAGGCATTCGCATCACCCTCTGAAAATCAGGATATTCCACTCTCAACTTAATAGCGTACAGATGAAGCTCCAAGTTCCTGTCTTTGAAAAAAACAGGGTCTCACCCACCATCTCCTCTGTCTCCCACTAACCATTTTCTTACACAACTCGAAAATTGTATTTCTTGTATTTTTTTCTTTGAAATACCTCTGGAGGACATTTTGAAATCTTGTTATTCCTTTTTATTGTTAAAACAAAAGTACCAGGTTAACCGAGCCTTGCTCGTTGGTTTTAATTCAGTTCTGATACACTGTCACGGTAATAGAGCTATTGAATTTCCCCAAACAACCAACTATATACCTCTTCACAGTTAACACACTCATCACAGGAGCTAGTGGAAGCTAGCTTGCTGTTGGCTAGTTGCTAGTCAATCCAAAAATTAATTTTGTAAACAAATAACAATTTTTTTAATCCATAAGTATATTTATATTTATTATATTTAATTTATATGTAAGCAATAAGTGATTTTAAAAAGTAACTAAGTACTAAGTAATATTTTGTATTAAAATATTTGAAGAAGGACGAACGGCTACCGAATTTCTACCGAAGAAATGCAGAAAAAGAAGCGTGAGCTAGGCTAAACTCCTCTATCGCTATCAGACACGTGGTGAGCGGCATCGTGGCTCGATCACCTACGCCGCCGCTGCATCGGGGACGGAGAAAGGTTCTTGTATGCGCGTGCGAGCGACGCTGACCCGCCGCGCCGTGCCGCGCCACCAATGCCGCCATCTTGCCTTGGCGGCTATCCATGTGGTGGTGGGAGCGGCGAAGGAGAAGAGCGGGCGTTAGGAGAGTGAGGGGTGTAGGGGAGATGAGTAGGAGGGAGGGGGGGATATCCATTCATCGGCGAACTGGGAATCGGAGCTAAGAGAATATTCTTGTTTAAATATTAGTTTTCCGAACAACAGCAATAGTCCCAGTTCTCCGATGAATTAGCGAGAGAATATCAATTGTCCGAAAGTATTCGGAAAATTGGGACTCAACACGCTATCGGAAAACTGGGATATTTACATCATCGGAGCTAAGGGATTCGGAGCTAAGGGACCCCACGCCGTTTTTGACCCTTTCTGAAACTTTATATAGGCCTATGCCTAGATCTATTTATACAGGTTGTCTCTGAACTCTCTGGAACCCTTGTTCCTTGGATCGAAACAAGAAAAAAAAAATCATACAAATAGGGGTCTAAAGTCAATGGTTAAGCCACTAGCCGCTATTATTTTTTTACGTAATAATTTTGATTTCCATAATGGGTGATTGTATTAAGTTCATATTTGGGATAAATCTTTATAATATCAATGTACATTGTCAGGAAAAAAATTAATGTTTTCCAATGTGTATTTTCAAAATGGCGGCCATTAAAAATTTTTAAACTCAAATATCTGAAAATCGGTACTGTAAATTTCATAAAAAATTTACTCGGAACAAAAAAGCTGTCAAATTAAATTAGATATCTAACCAACGGTACCAAGTTTATAAGGATCTGATAAGAAATAACGGATTTATTGCTATTTTTCTATTAAAATTCCGGAATTTCTATTAGAGTTCCGGGACACCCTGTATATTACATTTATATGAAAGTAAACGAAAAGTATTTTTGGCCTCTGGGGACCTCAAAATAAAAAAGTAACATGGTCCCGGGCTTAGGTCTTACCATGGCTACTACCGTAATAGCGTATTCCCTATAGGTAAATCCGCTAAAAGGCTGAAATTAATTGATTTGCATTTTTTTAAATCCATGTAGGGCCTATCATAATTTCTATTTTGTTTAGTATTCAAATCTATAGAAATTAGACCTTCCCATACATCTAAGCGCGTAACGTTGGTTTCCGTGCCATTCATCATAATACTAGTTCTGTATATTGGATTGGCAACGCTAGATCTCATAAGGCTTCTCGTGTTGATCGGACCGACGAAATGTCGGCAGACTGGGTCATAAACGTCTTGTGTATGAATTGCACCGATTCGTGCAACTAATCTAGGGCCTATATCTATATTCTACGTCTATCCTATATGTATATAGACGTAGAATATACATCTATTCTATATATATAATACGTGATGCCCTTTTTTTTGTTAACACTACTCCTCCCTTATTTCTGGACCAATTTTAACTTTTGAGGTGTCAAAAGAACGGTCTCGGTTCGTAGTTTTGCAATAAGGTTTTAGATTTTTGATATTTTAATTCTGAAGCCCACGGGAAGCCCTTAAAGTTTGTTTTTTGTCCATAAGATTAACATGGGGAACAATTGTTATTGAATTGTAAAATAAAACAGCTGTTGATAGTAAAACAAACACATGTTAAAAGATTAGCTGAATAGAAGCTATTGAACTATTGGTACTGAAATATAAACACAATTCATACTTAAGGGGGCGGTCTACCCCAGCCAAAACAACAACAATGCCGAATGCCACCTCGCGGCCGTAGCGATAGGCGAGTTTGATGGCTGTAGAGGTTTACGGGGATCGTGTTTTTAAATTAACCAATTAAGATAGAGATTGGCTGTTAACTTTTTCTAAAAGTAGAAAAAATTATCTAGTCGGCTATCTTTTTAGAATTTTTAAATAAAATTTCTAATTTCAGTAATAACTGTCTAAAATCATCTGTTTTTAGTTTTGTAAATGCAGAGGTTTACGGGGATCGTGTTTTAAAACTAACCGCTTAAAATAGAGATTGCCTGTTAACTTTTTTTAAAGTAAAAAAAAGGATCTAGTCGGCTATCTTTTTAGAATTTTTAAATAAAATTTCTAATTTCAGCCATAACTGTCTAAAATCATATGTTTTTAGCGAATTTCCCTATAGGGAATACGCTATTACGGTAGTAGTCACGGTAAGACCTAAGCCCAGGACCATGATACTTTTTCGTTTTGAGGTCCCTAGAAGCCAAAAACACCGTTCGTTCAAATTGATATATATGTATATATATATATATATATATATATATATATATATATATATATATATATATATATAAATCTATGTGTCCGTGACCACGATAACTTTTGAACGAAACCTCCGATTTTGATGAAATTTGGTACAGGGGTGTAAGGCAGCGTCTACTAGGTTGAGTTCGCGAACCAGAATGATCGGACCATGGGAACGGGGTTTTATGGGGTTTCAAAATGGTTAAAAATGGGTTTTTGGCTTTTTTTACTTTTATTTACAAAATTCAACAATTTTAACTTAAACCATTTAAAAGAGCTTAAAAAAACAAACAATCTAGTATTTTGAATTTTTTACCTAGCTTAAATGGTTATGGAGAAAATCCAAAAAGTATGTTTTCCTTGTTATTCTTATGGGAAATCAACAAAACCTTCTATCTTGCTTATTTATTGACATATCTTGATAAAACTTGGTATGTACATTCATTAGGAAGCGTTTAACTTATATTTGCTTAGAAAACCCATATGGCGGCAAACCTACGTACTCATCCCTATAGGGTTTATGGGGAAAATAAAAAGAACACCATAGCATTATAAAATTTGGTATGTACAATCACTAGGTAGGGTTTGACTTATATTTACCAACAAAACCCATATGGCGGCAAACCTACATACTCTCATCTCCATGGATTTTATGGGGAAATAGAAGATATACCAAATTCCATTGGAAATTCGCTGAGTATGCAGGTCTGCTGCGACGGGGGTATTATAGATTTTTAACTGAAATTTTCTATTGGTTTTAATGAACTGTTACAAAAGTGTAACAGAGGAAAATTAGTACCGTTATTCTTCTTTAATATGACACCTTATTTATAGCTCTAGGCTTCAATTGGCGGAAGATAACACAATTATAAAAACCCCTTGCATTTGGGTGCGCGCCAGGGGTAGACCGCCCCCTTAAATACAAGGAGTGTCTATTGTGTAGAACAAATTGTGTGTTATACTTTTTCCTCAAAATGTAGCTTTCAGGTTTTGCTTGAACTTTGTTTTCTTTTTATTTGTTTATTTGTATGTGGGCACAAAAATAAGTTTAGTAACTTAACCCCAGAAATTTAATTTTCCTGTACAAAAACCAGTTTGGAAATTGAAATTGTTGACGTGGTTCTTATTGGTGTTGAAACAACAACAAAATTTAACAAAAATTAAAATAGAACATCTAATGTTTGCACTTGGGTTTTCAAACTCCTGTGAACTAGGAAGAGGGATAGTACAATATAGGTGTAAATTTAATAACCTGTTTACTGTAATACTAAAACAAATTTAATGCAGAATTCTACATGTATTAAAAGATGCTAGATTTAAAAGGTTTTTATCTTCGGTATAGATAACAGGCTTATTGCAAAAATGGTTTGTATAAGGATAAATTTTAACCAAAATGTAAATGTCACATGAAACAAAAATGGGCCACACGAACAAAGATGTGGATTTTCTTAATTTTTGTAAGTTCTTTATTAAAATCTGTAATGCCATGGAAAGTTAAGTTAAACAGGATTTAGTCCCTTATAAGTAGTACTGTAATAGTGTTGGCTTTTTCACTATGTCGACTACTAACTCATACATTACTAGAAAAATAGCCGTCGTGAGTGCTACTTGTGCGGTTCACACAGGACCGGTGCTACTACATAGCTCATACAGGACCAGGGAGTTATAGTTAAATATCGATTTTTTCCGTTGTCATTTACGTTTTTTGTGTGATAAACTATCTAGATCCAACATCTGTAAATTTATTTTAATTTTATAGGAGTTTTTAGGCAGAGGCTCTAAGACAAATTGGCATAAGAAACATCACGTAATCCTAACTAATTTGGACCTAACAGAACAACCACCTACACCACACTGTCACACACTGTACAGTGTGGACAGCGTGTGTGTAATCTCAACACTGTCACTTTGGGGAGTTAGAGAATATTATTGATGAAGATCGATCGATGAAATACCAATATGGTGTAATCTTACTTTCACTACGATTTAATTTCCATTCAAAGTAACTCGGTAAATTACCATGGAGCAAGGTTTGATCATTAGGTACTCTTGATAAATGCAGCGCATTGCGCTGCACGGGCCCCCTAGTATTTAAATATACGGTATATTAAATATACATATTTAAAGGAACTCCTCCCACAGTTTTAACAAATTTTAATGATTTTGGTTTCATTGGATAGAGTTTGGCGTGAAGTTGTTTCTAAAGTAAATTGGTACATATTTATTTAAGAGGAAGGGCCCTACAAACTCTTAAAAGTTCGTAATTTTCCCATTTGATTAACATTGGTAAGGAAATTGATTGATTTTCAAGCTGTAAAATGTAAAAATAGGAAATCAGCGAAAGTACTATCTACCTGTTCAAACGAAAGATTTTATGTTAAACGAAAGAGTATACCTGGTTAACGAACTGTATTAAGTATGCATGAATAAAATATTTAGAGCATAATTATGTGCTTTACAAAAATTGTAAATAAATACAAAATTATGTCAAACTATAGGCAAGACACAGGGGTTCGTTTTAACTTGGGAAACACATTTTTTGTTTCCTCCGTAACCAGTTACACTAAAATAAAAATTAAAAAAACTGAATTGGTTTTTTTCAAACTTTTTAGATGGCTGCGCAGTTAAAATTGTTGAGTTTAAAAAATCGAGGTAAAAAATCTAAGACCCCTTTTTGACCATTTTAAACCCCCAAAAACGTCGTTACCACAATCCGATCATGCTGGTTTGCGAACTCATGAAAATAGACCTGGTCTTACACCTACATATACCAAAATTCATCAAAAATCGGACCTTTCTTTCAAAAGTTATCATCAGGCTCTACCACGGATCGCTTTGAACGCCCATTTATTTCGAGGTTTAAGCAGTTCGAATTTATTTTAAGTAGCCTACTCAAATACATTATTTAAAGACGAAAGAGCAGGCTGTTGGGAGAGGATCTGTAGCTCCCGGGACCACGGATGTCGGCACCAGTTCTTAGTCTCTATATAAAAAAAAAAAAAACAATGAAAGTCGGCACTCGTCTTAGGAGCGGCCGCCATGACACCATGAAAGTCGGCACCAGCCACGCCGGTTCCTCCTTCCACTTTTACCTCCCCTCACGCTCTTCTCATACCCCTACATCACTATTCACTCTCTGAACATTACCCCCTGTGATAACTTGAAACCCCCAATGTCATTACCAACTCACGGACGGGGCTTATTTGCATAAAATTACAGGCTGTGTAGACTATATTAATCTAGAATATATTTTATTGACTATCTACACAATTTAGGAATCATCCTTAAATTAATGGTTTTATTAACGTATAGTTAAGTATACATTTTAGCGAATTTCCCTATAGGGAATACGCTATTACAGTAGTAGCCATGGTAAGACCTAAGCCCGGGACCATGTTACTTTTTCATTACGAGGTCCCCAGAAGCCAAAAACACCGTTCGTTCATTTTCATATATATGTATATGTATATATATATATATATATATATATATATATATATATATATATATATATATATGTGTCCGTGGTACTGATAACTTTTGAAGGGGACCTCCGATTTTGATGAAATTTGGTATGAGATGTAAGACTAGGTCTATTTTCATGAGTTCGCAAACCAGCATGATCGGGTTATGGGAACGGGGTTTTATGAGGTTTCAAAAGGGTCAAAAATGTTTTTTTTGCATTTTTGGAGCATAATTTTCAAAATTCAAGAATTTTAACTAAAACCATTTAAAAGAGCTTTAAAAAACAAACAATTTAGTATTTTGAATTTTTAACTTGGCTTAACATGTTAGCCTACGGAGAAAAGCCAAAAATAGGTTTTCCATGTTAATCTTATAGGAAATCAACAAAACCCTGTATCTCGCTTATTTATTGGAATAACTTGATAAAATTTGGTATGTACATTCACTTGGTAGGGTTCAACTGATATTTGCTTACAACACCCACATGGCGGCAAACCTACGTATTCACCCCTATGGGGTTTATGGGGAAAATGAAAAGAACACCATAACTTGATAAAATTTGGTATGTACATTCACTTGGTAGGGTTCAACTGATATTTGCTTACAACACCCATATGGCGGCAAACCTACTTACTCACCCCCATGGGGTTTATGGGGAAAATTAAAAAGTGCCGAAAATTGATACAGTTTGACATTTACCTAACGTAACTATTACATTTCCTAACAAAACAAAAATTTTCTAACAACATCCCAAGGCAGCCAACCTACATACCTATTCCTATGGTGTTAATGGGAAAAATACAATGTCTCAAGATCGTTTGGAAATTCGCTGAGTACGCAGGTCTGCTGCGACGGGGGTATTTTACTCTCCATGCTTGTGATTTTCATGTTATTCGTTAATAAAACTTTGACCACAACATATCATACACGATAATATGAATAAATAGTGACAACTCTTATTATATTTTAGACAAATGTATTCAATAGATTCCGGTTCGTAAAAGCTAAAATTCATCGTTACAAAATGATGTTACTGGATTGTTGAGTTGAACTTATTATGTTCCGGTTCTACTATTAATCAGTTTAATTGTTTCTTTATAGAAGGCTGTATGCCTAGGCGTTTCTTATCGGTTACTTTATATATTTGCAGATGTAGGACAAAACTGTAACGAACTTACGTGTATATTTTTTACAGTTTAAATACATCATCTAACGTACCGCTCCCAAACATTTACATTCTTTCACATATTACCTAAAAAATAAATACTTGAGGTATTTGTTCTTAAGTAACTAATTACTGTCTCAGTAGGTTATCCGCATTTTACTGTCTTAAAAACGAGTGACCACGTGCGATTTAAAAATTGGGACCGGAGCAACCGACTGACCATCGGTGCAGCAAATACTTCCAAGGGTCGGCGGTAATCAATAGAGGAATGACAAAATCATCAATGGAGCTGAACCCTGCACTGATCTAAGGTAAGTGGTGAGAGAGTTAACAAGGGGGCAAAAGACGAGAAATAGGGGTAAGACGGCGCTGTGGAGGGGAGACTACCTGAGACCACTGCAAAACGTTCCTGGTGCCGACTTTCATTGTGGAATTAATAACGCTTCGATGATTTTTGCCGATGAACAGGTTTTGGTGCCGACTTTCATGATCGCCGTAGCTCCATCATAGGCGTGCGCACGATGGGTGCCATGGGTGCCGCGGCACCCACGGAAGCTCCAGACGGGCCTGAGGGGGGCGCCATTGGCGCAAAAATCACAAGATTTACTTAAATTTTAAGAACTGTACGAAAATATTAATTATGTTTTTAAATATAGTTAAAATATATAGTAAAATGAAAAGTGGTGTTAAGTTACATAATTTATGTTAACAAAATTATTTATTAAAAATCACAAACTTTAAATTGATCAGTCAGATGTTTTGAGTGTATGAAATTCGGCAAGGAACATGTGAGTGCGAGTGGTGTAGCTCAGCCGTTCCTTTTCTCAGAAGGACGGGCGGAAGTGAACCATTATGTCATATCTGCGTTTGGATTTGTATCAAATATTTTTTATCTTCTTTTATTATTCAAAAGGAACAGGAATAGATATACCTCTCTATAATTCCTCTTTCATTTGAGTTTCTTTCTCAGTTAGTTTCCAGCAGAGGTGGAGTGTAGATGTATGTTTTCGTTAGCGTTTGATGACATCGTGGCATGTAACGAAGAAATGGAAGGTAAGTTTTTGGTTAAATGAAGTTAGATTATTAATAAAATCAATCAATAACGTAGGCTCAATTATGTTTTCGTTTTCGACCGTCCAAACCCTGCTCCCTGTCGTGATAAAACTGACTTTCACACCCAAGCTCATGCGTTATTGGTACCGTGTTAGTCGTAGACTGGTAGGCCATAAAAAGGTCGATACTGTTCATCAAATTAATGTTTAAAATGAAAAAAAAACTATGAATTAGTTAACAAAATTCGTTTTATAAACAAATAATAAATATATTCATAAGAATTTAGTTTATTATGTTCAGTTCTTTCTTCTTTTGTTTTTTACGTTTCCGGTATCCTGCACTACTTAATTTTGTTCACATCTTAAACCAGAACTTAACTCTAAACATAAACAGTTTTTAAATATTTGGAGGGACAGGGACGTAGATGTACACAGTACTGTATCTCGTTTGCATACTGACTAAAAATATTGTTATTAAAATATCATAGATGTCTAACAATTGGTAAGCTCCTTTCAACAATACACCTGTGTAGACTGTGTGGGAAAATTTTATCTGAGCTGATCACAGGGACGTCCGGTATGACGAAGTTCTGATTAAGAGAATTCAAACTTTAATACATCGTCTTAAGACAATGAATAGGAATACACGGTACGGTAAATATTGAGCATTCGACAATATTCAGTCTTCAATTGCTCAAGTGTACCTGAATTGTTTTAAGTGATTTTTAAGTAATTTTATTTTTAATTTGGAACAAATCCATCTATTTATTTGTGTTATTAAATCTGCGGCATTTAATTTCATTGAAAATTTTCAATTTAATGGACGAAATGAAAAGATAATGTGGAGACAACACATTTGTATACGCTAAAAAATGCGAGTTTCATACCGACTCTTTCAAGGGATCATTGGCCCCCGAAACCGGCAACACAATGAGGTCCCGTGCGGACGCATGGGCCGCTCGCCGCTATATCGTACTGTTTGCGTTTGCGACTGTGTTGAATTGTCAGATTTGTACTTGATTAATCATTAATAAAGTCAATTTTATTGTAGGCCTATCTACAATTTTGTCACAATTATGGTTATTTTAAAAGCCTATGGATTTCAACATCAATTTACTAATACTAATATAATTGGTTTCTTTGGCAATACGCATTGGATAAATAGTTCCTATCTTCCTAATCTATCTTCTTATTTCTATAAGGATTTCGTCCGTTACGTCCCTTTTTCTCTCGACCTACTGAACCGATTTTTAAGATTGAGGTGTCATTTTAAAGCTTAGGATATACCGCAGTGACGAATCGTAATTAAAAAGGTCATATTGTTTCGGGCTTCGCCCCACTCGCCTTTGATTTATTTCTAGAGGGCGCTTTAAAATGTTGACCAACTTTTATTGCAAGTTCTCTAATGTGAATTGTAATTCAACAGCTGATTCAGATGAATTTTAAAAGCCAGATAGTAAACAAAAATAGATCTCTGTCACTTCATATTCAACATTCACGTACTGTAGGTGAGTTTCACTTATACAGAATCATAAAATGCGCAATTTGCGCACGGGCCACCTCGTATTATTATAAAATTCTTCAATTAATATCCAAACTAAGAAATTCTTATCTTTGAGTTGGCAATCCAAAAATATGAATTCTAGCTATTCAAGTTTATGTTTTTAACAGCAAATAAGAGCAGTGGGAGTGGGACATTTAGGCCTGGGGGGCGGGTTGGTGAGGGGTGGCATGGGGGCGAGAGGGGGCGCCATTTTCATGCTTGGCACCCACAGAGCTCAGACCCTGCGCACGCCTATGAGCTCCATCTCTTCTATTGGGGCAAGCTACCTGTTCTTAGCAACAATTTTCATCCTGTTAACCCTTCAGAGTAATGATTTGTTTTAAATTGCCTGAAACCATGGGGGGAATTCAAGATTCAAGATTCAAGATTCAAAATTTCTTTATTCACATATATACAGAGTATACAAGAATGGCGTCAATATAATTTATTCAATATAATTTATTCATAATATTCATTTATTGGATACACCAATTATTTGTTGGGTTAATTTGAGGCCACCTTAGACCTTTTTCACACCGAAGTGCTATACGGGCCCGGCCCGTATCGGACGAAAGTGTTTTGACTGAAGAATCACTCAATATTAAGTGGGCTTATCGGCTTATCTCACATCTCGTCTATTCGTAGATCCACTGTCACATTTGGCGGGAGACCCTTCAAGCCATTGAATATTCACAGACGCCCCCATCTTATTCTGTTCCAGCAGCGAGAAACCCTCCACAACCGGAAGTTGAAGTTCCTCCCACAATGCTCTGTATTGATTAACCCACCGGAAGAAACCGAAAGGCAGTAATCAGCTGTTGATCCGACGGCAACGGTCGACGGCAGGTGAGCAGGTGCCGTAACGGTTTGCCGCTGCCGCTCCGACCGTCTACTCTCCGCTCCACATACACATGGCGTGGCAACATGCTTGGACATGGTTTATGAAGTTCTCCTTTATGAAGATGTAGTTTTACTACAAAAAAGGGACCACCAGATTCAAAATGTCAGGCAGTTAGCAACGAGAGAATTTTGTCGTAAAAATGTGTTTTTCTGAAAGGATTTCTGAAAATAAGTACATATGACTATTTTTCATGATTTGTTTTGATTTAGGGAAATTTTGCCTTGGTATGCGAATGGTAACCACAACCCACCAGGGACCACACGTCCTTACGCCGCGCCGCAGCCACAACAGTTTCACGCTCGGTCGCCACACTCACTGTGACTAACGGTAAAATTTCAATTAATCGAAGGGAACGACCGAACAAGACCCCCACGGAGTTCCCTGTATGTATAATATAATATTCCTTTTACTATCACTGCATGGGAATAATCACATTGCCACAACTACAAACAGTACGCAAAACAGTTCGTTACCACTTTATTCCCGCAAACTAAATCAAATAGCCATTTAAGGTTAGCTATTGTTACAAACCGTACCACATCTGTTGGTTATTGTTGTCATTTATTAATTGTTGTTTTCTTAGTTTGAGATTGTTTGATAGTTGTCAGTGTGTTCCAACATAAAAATCAAACATAACCTAAATTAAATTTTGTATAGAATAAACCGTTTAAACTGTTGCAATTATGGTGACAGGAAAAATCTTGTGAGTAAGCTCAAGCACAAATAGTCATTGCAGCTCTCAAAATGTTTGACCGCACTCCCAGCTTTAACGCTTCGTGCGGCCATCTACAATTAAGGTGTTGCTATACATCGACGTCACGTCACGTCACGTCCACGTTCGCATGGTATGCTCCCTGTGTATTCAAATGGAACCGGCTATACATCAATGTCACGTCACGTCTTCATTCGCATCCATTCGCTCTCGAATGCTCTGAGGAGCATTCGGGTGCGAATAGGTGCGAATGGGTGCGAGTAAAGACGTGACGTGACGTGACGCGACGTCGCTGTATAGCCGCTACCAACGTCCGTTCGGCCGTTCGGCTTTTGCCTCGGGTATCTTCGTACGCAATCGGGAAACTTCGGAACCAATGAGAGCAAGGGTGGATTTTGTGCGAATGTTTCTTTTGTTTACTTCCGCGTGCGCGGAATCCGTGAGAATTGGCGGAATGGACACGACGTCCTTTAAGGTGCTGCTATACATCAACGTCACGTCACGTCACGTCACGTCACGTCCCGTCCACGTTCGGCTTGGTATGCTCCCTGTGTATTCAAATGGAACCGGCTATACATCAACGTCACGTCGCGTCACGTCCCGTCCCGTCCGCATTCGCACTCGAATGCTCTGAGGAGCATTCGGGTGCGAATCGGTGCGAATGAAGACGTGACGTGAACTCTGCGCAGACCACTCACTCTCATCAACTGATAAGAACTAGAGGGAAGTAAACAAAACAAACATTTGGTCAAAATCCACCCTTGCTCTCATTGGTTCCGAAGTTTCCCGATTGCGTACGAAGATACCCGAGGCGAACGCCGAACGGCCGAATGGCATTAGCAATAACGTGTAGGCCTACTTTGCACTCTTGTCTTAATACACAAATAGCTAATTATACTTGCTTAGTATTTGCCTGTATGCGAGAAAATATCAGAACCTTCGAAATACGTAATTGGTCTGAAATTGATAAAGTTCGCTTTCACCCGATCTCTTATGAAGTTGATAGATATGCCCTACCCACCTTGAAACTGAAACTATTACTTTTCTAACCACCACCCACGAGCTTCTAATGTTTACCTCCAAAGTCCTAACACGACTGTTAAAAGGCCTAACATACTAGTACAATTTTCACTGTACTTTTCATTTAGGCGTAACTTATCCTCTCCTCCAAGCTTGATTGGATATGCCTCTTAAACAATTCCATTTCCGAGATTTTCGAATACAATATTCAACTCCGAGCTTCTACTGAAACTGTTTAATATCCACCTTCAAGCTTCTTGTAAAACTATCAAATCCTTACCTTTCATCCTTCCTTCATTATCGGCCTAAGCTTTCAGTTATGCTGTTATATCAAGATGACCACCCTCTTAATGCCCATATCCAATACTCTGGTGAAATTGATAGGCCTAAGTGGGCAAACATATGCTCGGAGCTTCTAGAGAAACCAAAATAGCTTCATCTCCGAGCTCAAGTTTGTTTTTATTGGCGACCCCCGGAGTTTCGCGTGTGTTGCTTAATGCATTGATAAGCTACGGTACTAGCTTCTGATTGACAATACCCCCCGTCGCAGCAGACCTGCGTACTCAGCGAATTTCCAAATTAGTAATATTAATTTTGACCACATAAAACTGTAAAACAAATAAAATCACATGCTCATAAATAGGGATAGCCTATAAATGTTTATTCTCCTTATGATAAATATAGGGAAAGAGTATGCAGGTATGCTGCCATGGGGAACACTAAAAGTAGGTTTTTAGCATAAAAAAAACAAATTTATTTCGACCATATGAAGCCATTTACTAAGTTTCATCAAAATCTGTCCATCGCTAAAGAAGTTTGCCTATTCTCCATATGATTAACATGGGAAAAGAGTATGCAGGCTTGCTGCCATGATAAGCACAAAAACCAAGATTTTTTAACCATAAATGGATGAATCTCAACCAAATGAAGCTGAATTCCAAGTTTCATCGAAAAATATTGGTTAATAAGTGAAATATTAACACATCCCAATTCTCCATAAGATTAACATTGGAGCCCCAAAATACAATGTACTGTCTTTAGACTTTGTAATATCTCGGTAACCAATGGAGATAGAGCAGAGCTTCAAAATACTAAATTGTGTGTTTTTTTGAGCTAAATCCAATGGTCAAAATAAAAGTTTAAAATTTTTAAATTTTACTTATGAAAAATGCAAAAAAAAACATTTTTGGGGTACAAAACCCCCCCAAAACTACCCCTTCCGGTAGGTCGATATGTCTGGTTTACGAACTCATCCGAATAAACGTAGGATTACACATCTCTACAAAATTTGGTCTCGATCGGACCATTTTTATGAGAGTTATCGTGTCTAGGGTAAAATAATGACCATAAAATTTTTAATGACTATTATTTTTGGTCTCTGGGTACCTAAAAACGAAAAAGTAACATGGTCCCGGGCTTAGGTCTTACCATGAGACCTACGGTAATAGCTTATTCCCTATGGGAAATTTGCTAATAAAACCGACAAATTTACAACTCGCCAATTTTGTGAGGTACTGGGACCTACATTCGTAGTAACTAGTAAGCTAAGCTAAGGTTTGGCCAAATATTTCTAACCTTAATTTTGTCAGTAAATCAGACTGAGATAAAATCAACTATAATACTGGAGAAAATATTTTTAATTCTTCTAAATTGTTACTCCGTTTAACTTATTTACAAACCAACTACTACACGGGAACGTATCCGTTAGGTTTCTTTTTTCTCGCCCAACTGGGATGCGGAATACGGTAGCGGCAGTCAGATGCCGCCTACGAAGGCCGCTGGCAAAGATTACGAAATCGTCCCACATACTCGAAGCCCGGCCCGTGACCGTTTTTGAATGCACGCCCTCTGTCCCCTTCACCTTCACGACTCAATACGGCAGTCTAGGAGTATAGCACTCAAAAACTTCGCGTATAGGCCATTCCTCCTCATGAAATTTTTATATGGGGAATTCGTTAGTCAAATCTTCGAAAAATCACATCCATACCAATACGATTTGTAAGGTGATAAATTCCATATATCTTATGAATTGATGCATAATGTAGATATAACAGGGTGTCTACAACCTTGAAAACCCTTGAAAACGCCTTGAATTTGAATTGGCCTTGAAAATTCATTGAAAAAGCCTTGAAAATGCCAGTGTATCCTTGAATTTCGTTTTATTAAAAAAAAACCGTATTGCAGCAGAGCTGAGTACTACGTGGTTATTTTGGTTCCAGTGGTTATTTTTGTTTGACAAAATTGATAGTAATTAAAGTTCTTAAAAAAATCTATAAAAAATATTTAACAGCATTACATTTTTAAGTTGATCATTTTACTGTTATTTCAATATATATATATATTTTTTTTTAATAAACTCTTTTGTGTCAATTGGATACTATTTTAGTTATGAAATTTCACCTGGCGTAAAGAAATTTTTCCTCCAAGGAGGGAATTTAACTACTAATTTTTTGCTCTTTGAATCTTTGAGAAGAAGTTTGCAGCACTGAAGATCCTCGTGAACACTCCGGTTTTACTAATTTGACTAACGTAGAAAAAAAAATTAAAAGATTTTAAAGATTTAAAATTTAAAAAATTTAAATTTAAGAGACTAAATTTAAAAAAATTAAAAATGTAAAATTTAAGTTTATATAAAACTTCCACGAGTAAAATAATAAATACTTAATCTACAGTACCGAGGGATTAAATTGTACATTAAGTTGCCAAAAGGTTTGAAAATGAAACAGATAGTAAAATTTTTAAGAAGAAAATTAAATTAATTTTGTTTAATGAAGCATTACATAAAATTGAAGATTTTATGGAAATAATTATTGATTACATGAAAAATATATCATGAACAAAATATAATATATCTTAAATTACTTTTAAATTATTTATATAAAAATCATGTATTTTGCAATGCAATTTATTGTTGTGCAATCTATATATATAATACGTGATGCCCTTTTTTTGTTAACACCACTCCTCCCTTATTTCTGGACCAATTTTAATGTTTGAGGTGTCAAAAGAATGGTCTCAGGTCGTAGTTTTGCAATAAGGTTTTAGAATTTTGATATTTTAATTCTGAAGCACACAGGAAGCCTTCAAAGTTCATTTTTTGTCCATAAGATTAACATGGGGAACAATTTATATTGAATTGCTATATAAAACAGCTGTTGATAGTTAAACACACAAACACATATGTTAAAAGCTGAATAGAAGCAAATTGAACTGGTGGAGTGTCTAATCTGAGGTTTTAACCTTTTCTCAAAATAAATGTAGCAGGTAGTTTTTGCTTGAAAGTTTTATCTACGCGTATTTGGGCACAAAAATAAGTTTTGTAACTTAACCCTAGAACATTCAATTTTGTTTACGAAAGCAATGTTGGGAATTAAAATTTTTGACATGGATCTTATTGGTTGTCCGACTGGTATTGAAACAATAATGAAAGGTAACAAATATAGAATACTAAATTTGTGTGAATGGGTTTTCAAACTGCTGTAAAATATAAGGAAAAGGGATAGTTAGTTGTAAGTGTAATAACCTTTTTGTTTACTATTATAGTATAAACAAATTTTAATCAGAATGCTACACATATTTAAAAACCTGCGTAAAAAAGACAACATTTAAAAGTTTTTTACCTCAAGTATAGAAAATAAGCTTATTACAAAAATGGTTTTATAAAGAGAAATTTTAACCAAAATAAAAATGCCACTAAAAACAAAATGGACCACACCAACAAAGATGTAGATTCTCTTAATTTTTGTGATTTCTTTATTTAAATTTTGTAATATCATGGAAAGTTAAGTTAGAGAGGATTTAGGCATAAATAGTAATGTGGATTCATTCACTATGTCATTGACTACCTCATACAGTAGTACTACAACAACAGCCGCAGTGAGTGCTGCATAACTCATACAGGACCGGGGAGCAATGAAATGTTGATTTTTATTCTTTTGTCATTTACGTTTTATGTTTGATGAACTATCTGAACATCTGAACATCTGAACATCTTACGTTTTACGTTTGATGAACATCGATGAACATCTGTGAATTTATTCTAAATTTTATACTAAGGCCCCAAGACATATCGGCAAAAGACATAATCTGAGCTAATTTAGACCTAAAAGAACGAGTACCACATCTCAATACTATCACATTGGGAAGTTGTAGAAAGGCAATGAAGATCGATCGATGAAAGACCAATAATGTTCTATCTGATTTTCACTATAATGAAATTTTTTTTAAAGCAACTCTGTTCATTACCATGGGTCAAAGTTTGATCACCAAGTTACTATAATAAATGCAGCGCATTGCGCTGTACGGGCCCCCTAGTAAATAATATTATTAGTATTAATATTATTCCTACTTATTTTTCGGTTTAGTCTCAAATATTAAAATATTTTTCAACTTTAATTTTTTTTCTAGAACCATCATAAAAATGCAAATAACGTTTCAAATCAATCCTAGTAACAAAATACTAGTTAAAAAGTATTAAATCTATGTTTTAGACACTGAATATGGATAGATTATAAGTAGTGGGAAATTGAGAGACCTGGGCCAGTTCAATGACCTCTGAGGAATGTGATGACGTCATCGCCAAGGTCAATGACCCCGATGACGTCATCGATGACGTAATCGATGACGTCATCGATGATGACGCAATCGATGACGTCATACCCATGACGTCATCAAAATGACGTCATCGATGACGTAATTGATGACGTAATCATCGATGACGTCATTTCCGTGACGTCACACCCATGACGTCACAGAAATGACATGCTGATGACGTCACCACCCATTACATCATCAATATGACGTCATCGTCACCATGAAGGTCAAGGTCACGCCGAAACTTAAAATTTTTTGGCACTTTTGCCGTTTCTCACACTACGCTCCGAGTTTCAGTCAGAGTCCTCGTGACCTTGATGACTTGGAGCGAATATGCGACTAGAAACAGCAAAAGTGCCAAGTCAAGCTCGAGTTTGCGACGTGACTATGCCTAAACCATCATGTGTCACTCCTCAGAGGTCATCGAACCGAGCCAGGTCTCCCAATTTGCCATGAATGTGACCTTTGAAAACCGAACAACAGAGTGCCGACACCGATGCACACCCTACGACAGTCACCGAGCGACTGACTGTCCGGCTCTGTGTACTCTAGGTATATGGGAAGTGGTGGGGGAAATTGTGATGATCTTGGGAAACTTTTAAATCTCAAACAAGGGGGCACCGTTTTGGTGCTACCTTAAATGTACATGTTAAAGTGTTATGACCTTGAGGTTGACTGTAAACTCGGGACTTAGGATTGTCTTTAAAGATGTATCCAAAGAATCTTCAGATTTGAGTTAACACTTAGAAAAATTTACTAGTAAAACTGTTTAATGTGTATTTGCCAGAGTTTAAGTGTGGTGACCTTGAGTCAAAACACTAAAATACTACAAGTCGATATCGTCCCAGAGTTAAAGTGTGATAACCTTGAGACTGTTTCAAAGATTTATCCAAAGTACCTCCAGGTTTGAGCCAACACTTAGAAAAATTACTCTTTGTACAACAATTTGATGTTGTTTCCATAGTTTAAGTGTGTTGACCTTGAACTGGTTAAAATGAAAACTTTAATTTAAAACCGCACAGTGGAGTGCATGATACAGATGCGCACCCCATGACAGTCGGCGAGCGACTGACTCTCAGACCTTGCGTACTCTAGGCATATGGGAAGTGGTGGGGGAAATCTCAAGGTCATACAAACGGAGTTTTAAAAAAAGTCAAAGAGTAGAGAGACTACTCTACTCTTCAGAGTTAAAGTTGTCTTGGTACGACAATTCGATGTTTTTCCCAGAGTTAAAGTGTGACGACCTTGAGGTTGACTGTGAACTTGGGACTTAGGATTGAGTTTAGTGGTGGAGGAAATCTCAAGGTCATCCAAATTGGGTTTTAAAAAATAAGAAACTCTAAACCCCATGGTCCTTTTCTTCCCTTTCCATCTCGTCCGTAGGATATATGGATGACAATGGTAAATTTGACAAATACTGTGGTGATTGTTGACCTCCACTGTGATCTGATTCTTGATTGTCTTGCTGCATTATAATTTCAGACCAATCATAATCTAAATTGACATTGAGCTTTATTCCTGGGTTGTCAAGGAGAATAGACTTCATCCAATCGCAGATGGTTTCTAAATAATGCACGTTGTCGATTGTCAATTTCCAACTTGTAGTAGGTACATCTTCGGTGGAAGACATGGCATCGCAAGCAAGTGTGTCCGCCATGGTTGTTGGAGGAGGAATGACATCTGTTGCAGACGGCAATGCTGGTATAGCAGAGTAGTGGGGGAAATCCCAAGGTCATCCAAATCGTGTTCTAAAAAAGATGGCTAGTAGTCTGTGGTGGTGCGGGTAACTGTAAAATGCAAAGGTCAAAGGTCAAGGCCACCCGCGAAGTTTAAAAAAAAAAATGCAACATATCAATACGTGACAAACTTCACATATTGATATGTTGCATTTTTTTATTCTTTTATTTTTTTTTTGTTTTTTTTTTAATCATTTATTTATAAAACATTACAATAACATATGTACAACAGTAAAACTTAAATCTAACACTGCTGCTTGTCGGCGATGTGGATGGTCAACTCGGTGGAATTGCTACCCGTGCAACCGTGGGAAACCAGGTAGAGACAGCCGGGTTGGATGGAGCGCAGATCCTCGTTCTGGAGGAGATGGACGAACCGTTTCGGCAGGTAGACTTGGAACTTGGGCTCATCCCCCGGAGTGAATGGTGCCTCGCTAAGACTGCAGCAGATGGCCTCTCCAACTGTAGTCTCCATCTTCTTCATGGCGTGGATAATGTAGTGCTTCTCGTCTTTAAGTTCGGAACACTTCTTGATGGGTAGTATGGTAGATTTGGAGTGAGCATTGAACTGCTCAACCAAAGTTTGCAGGAACTGGTGAGATGCCATGGTCGAGTTATAGATCGTCTTCTTCGTCTTCTTGCTGGGAGATGTTGTCGTCTCGGAATCTCGAGTAATACTCATGCCAGGTCCCGGTCTGCTCCTCACTTATATAACCCCCGTTACCCCCACCACTCCCCATTTCCCCACTTTGAAGGTAAGATGCGAGTTTATAGGCGTTTTTTAAAGCGCAATGTCTATCTTTTTCATGTTCTGGACTTTTAGTACAAATACAAACATTTTCCATTGTATACTTGTAGTTTTTATCCAATTCCACATCATTAACCGGAACATGAGTAAATTCTTCGATCCATCTCTTCTTTTCCAGTCCTTTTGTGTAAATATTGGTAAACCTGTTTGAAAACTGATGCATGATGTGATACAAGTCTGTGTAACTTGCAAAACCATCATACCAATCGATATGATGGAAATATTTTGAAATCCACCTGTTGGTAGTAGCAGCTTTGCTAGTTAAAGATGAATAAGAACATGGTGGTTTGAACAAAAATGTATATGGAACACTTGTATTGATGTCGAAAAACACAAGTTCTTTTATGATAAATCTATCGTCATTACCTCGAAATGCTTGGAACTCAATTATACCAGGTTTGGACTTTACTTGTTCTTCTTCCTTGTCCATTGTGAAGGTCACCCATCTGCTCATGCTGAAGTCCAAAGGCCAACTGATTTCCACACCACGGTAGGTACGACTTTTATACCAGGCCGTACAGTTGTTGGCGCGTTGGTGTATATTTAACGTGGGCACCGTCCCCAGTAGGCCTAACCCCACAAAGTGTTTGATATTGTTTTAAAAATTAACCATTGCTGTGTAGTTGATTGTCATTTAAGTTTCCATCTTTACATTTTCCTTGTTTTCACTTTCATCACTAACACTTGATTCTTCTCCTCCTTCTTCCTCTTCTTCTTGTATTACTGATGTTTTATGTAGTTGAGCGTATTTTTCCAATTGTCTCCACATTTGTACTTCATGAGGAACCCTATTGAATATAGAAGTATCCACAGGTCCGTATAATATAGGTGCGTCTGGTTGTTTGTCCAAAGTGTCTTCCAGATAATCTTTAATAATCGAACTTGAAAATACCAGTTGTCTCAAGTATCTCGTTATAGGTTCGGTTGCACAAGTTAAAATGAAAAACTCCTCTCGACTAAGTTGAATCTTGTTATCATGTCTTGTTGTGTCTCTAAACCGCAGCTGATGATCACCACGATGTTTAACAATATCAATTTCCACATTTGAATCCAAAAGTCCTACTCTTGTCTTTCTTCCAAACATGTTACTACTTAAATAGCATTCTAGAAGATGCAAGTGTTTCATAAACGATTCCCAAGCACTGTCCGCAAACAAAATCATTTTGGGTCCATGAGTTAAAATCACAGTAGGGGAATAACCTGTTGATTTCATAACACCGATTAAAACACTTTTGTCCAAACTGGACGAGATTGGATAAAATATTCGTAAGAATACTTCACTCAATATGTTTGGAGAAATATTATCTTCAATATCCCTTTTCCTCTTTTGCGCATTCCTTTTTCTTTTACCTTTTTCTTCAACATTATTACTGGCGTGAAGTTGTCCGCAAACGTTGTGTTCATCTCCTTCCCGTTGACCTTGAAGATCTAAAAACTCAGATATCTCCTTCTCAATATCTACCACATTTTCAGGTGTACCACTAGGAGAAGCCATATTGAATACGATGCTACCCATACAACAACAGGCAACAAACTGATGAGGAGCGGCCTGCGCGCTCTGCTTTTATACTCGCGGAATGCATTGGAATGTAACAAAACCGGTTCTTACAATACATTTTTAACAATTCCAGTTAAAGGTGTGTATGTTACGATTTTATCATGTAGAATTAAACAATATGCAGTTGTATTAGCCGGTATAGCCGCGTTAAATTCCATTTCTATTTTTATATCCACACTTGATGATTTTACCGATTCATTCTGTTTAGAACAATCGATTACAACTATCGGGTAACCATCTAAGTATTTTTCTGGTGATAGTAAAGGTGCATTTGTTTTACCGTAATATGAACTTTGGAATCTTGCATACATATCGTACAATATGCTGTACTTTTTATTAGCGAATGACACATTTAAACTATCGTATGGAAAAAATTGTGAATTTAAATAAACTTTAATATTTTTTAAGTTGCAATGATCAAATTGACCTGCATGTTTGGTGATGGTGTCTCTTCTGCCTGTTTGTAAACCAAATATAATATACCTGGCTCGTTCCACATAATTGGATGTTTTAACAGTCCAAGTGTGGCGATCCGTAGTTGGCAAACTGGGATGTTCATGAAATTCCCAACTTCTAAAAGGAATTACAATATCACGATCAGCCTTTAACTTTCTTAATAGTAGAATTCTATGCTCGTCAGCTAATTTAACATGCGGAACTCTCCATACAATTTTGTCTAATGTTAATTTCCATTCTAAAGTTGCATCTGTTGTACCGTCTGGAGCTTTAATAATGTCTTTATCGTTAGAAGATCTCAACAAAACTAATTCTTGTTTAACATTTAATATAATTTTTCTATAATCTTCAGCAAAACCAAGCAACAAACGTAATGGAATATGAAAATCAAAATTTCCATTTGTATCTGGAGTGATTGTGTCTTTTGCAGGTAAAACCCATCCTGCAGGTTGTATTAAATTGGTTTCATTAGGTGATATAGATGTTAATCCCTTTAAAGTTGTTGCAATACCTACTTTTTTAGTGGAATCAACTGTTACACCTGATATTTCATATCTAATTTCGTCAAACAGGAAAGCCATAGGATTATTTATAAATGGAACTGTTGTACCAGTAGTAGTACCATCCTTTTTAGTAACTTTTCCTTCAATATACAAGTAACTTTCACATGGTAGTGTGTAAATGTCTTGATTTTGTATGGGAATACGAATTTCATCGTTATTGTTTAATTTTGATGAAGTGTAAGGGTTGTGGGTGTGATATTCTTTTTCCCATAGGGTTTCGTCGAATGTTGGACCCTGAGCTATATCCAGTATATCCATAATCGGTTAATTGTAATCCAATTCTCTCTAAGAAACGAATGTTCTCGCGTGTTAACTCCTCCACAGCTGAAGAGCTACTAATGCGGTTTCCCGTAGGTTGTTCGCTTTTAAATATTAAACCCATGATTTTGTATTAAAGTGTCGATTTTAAATGTAATCTAACCGTAATAGGCTCTTTTCGGAAATCTATCAAGTTACCGTCTTGATCCAATACGTTCAACACGATGTCTGAAATGAAAGTGGTGTTCAACGGTAGATATACCAGGTTTTGTGGCTTTTCAACAATTTTAAATCCAGGTGGCACACTGGGGTAAAAAGTATGTATTATATGAGTATTTGCTCCATCTCTGTAAGCTCCTTGTATAATGTTACAAGTTATGTCTATACTATTGACTTTTAATATTGTTACAGTTTGTTTACCAGAATGTGTTTTATTTGGTTCTAAAATTGCTCCATCTTTGGGAAATCCTAATAAATCACCAATTGAGTTTGGCTTAGTGAAATCTATATAATATTTTGAAGTAAGCTCAGCTTTCATTGTATTATTATTACCTTTTAGCGATATATTGTCTTTTCCCATTTTATTTTGCAAAAATTCATTAATATGATCAATTTCATAAGAACCTGTGGGTAAACTGCACTCTTGTAAGTCTGTAAACTTCCCACTGGCATCTTTTCCTTTATAATAATGCAATAAGTTATTTTTACCTTCCGTAACATTGGGAATAGAGTTGTAAGTTGTAAAATCCAATAGCGCCGCCTCCCAAAATCTTCCTTTTTGCAAGCGTAACGCTGGAAAAAGGATACTTCGTAAAGTGGACGATTTTCCTGTTAATGATACCGTATAGGAAGACATCTCAATAGTGACTGATACTTTTAGCTAAGAATTCCAAACATAAATGGCCGCATATTGAAGTATTATCAGGTTGTTCTCTTTTATAATTGTAATATATGTTTTTAGCAGATTTAAAGTAATCTTGAAGTTCTTTTGGTGGTGGTAGATTACCGAAACTATCAAAATAATATACATTGTTATTTAGTTTCTTATAACAAACCCAATGGGTGCCAGGGCCTTCAGTATTATCCAAATTTACAATTCCAGTCTCATTTTGCCACATTTTCTTTGGTAAATTGTCTTTCATAAATACTCCGCGGAAAAATGGTATTTTTAAACAGGAAATATATTTAAATAATTCAACATTAGTCAACGCTTTATGTGGTATAACCAATTGATTTCTTTTATTTAATATGCACGATACGGTCTTAGGTATAGACCAGCCCCGTTTTTTACCATTGACCATATTATCGGTTTTTTGTTATTTTTCCTCGGAGAACGTCTTTTTAGTCTAATATTACCACCATGTTTCTTCATGGTTGATCCTTTTTTATTCCTACCCCTCCTTTTTCCACCTCCTACTGCTGTTTTAGCCTTCATACCTGCTGTTACCGCTAAAGCTGCTGCTTTTTCTGCAATACTAGCGTCACTAGACTTTACTCGTTGCCAAGCTATATTCGCTAGCTTTTTATCAGCTATTGACCTATTCTTTGAATCGGTAAACGTGGAATATGCGATATCGTGTTCTTTACAAGCCTGATCTAACTTATTTATGCCTGGATCGCCTCTTTCCAGTCGTTTTTTCAATTTAGTTCCTGGTCCGCAATACTGATAACCTCCCGGTATGTGAAATTCGTATGGTAAAGCGTCTATTGCTCTATTTACGACAGATCCTACTGGAATACGATTTAAAGCTTTACTTAACAGAGAAACCGCTGTGGACGTGATACCGCCTCCTTTCCGTATAGTGTCTCGATATGGACTGGTGTAATGAAACGCCATGATTGTCTTTTATATTCGAAAAGCGTAACCTATGTGTTACCTCTATGACAGGTTGCACATAAATGATGTAATTTATGGTGTTATTTAATTAAATATCAAAAGTACCCCAATCTGTTGATCTAAACTTTTGTGTATTATGATTAAAAAAGTATTTATAAAGAATTTCTTGTTTAATCCATGCACTTCTCATTTTTTCATCAATAGGTTTATGTTGTCCGGCTGCAATATAATTATGCATATCAAATAATAAATTACCTATTACTTTAACAAGAAAATTAACAGTTACAGCGTTATCAGCATAATCAGGGTCTGCAACATTTGTTAATCGTTTGTTATCATAATTCCACCATTGTTTTCCAGTTGGCTCTAATTGTATTATCTGTTCATAAGTAACAGCATCACCAGGCTTTTCACCAATACCTAAATTTGTCAATGACTTTCCTTTACCATCCCAAACACTATTGTTTTCTTCAAGTAAAGTAAACTTTTTATTTCCCTGTACAAATACATCTCCTTGTCGTGTTACTACTTGGTCTTGTTTCACAAAACCAGATGTTTCTTGTTTTAAAGTTTCCTTTATTTGCCCCACCGTTGCACCATCTGATGGTGCAGAACCATCTTTTACATTCGCTAAACAATTACCAAAGCAATCAATAATTCCTACATCACGTGTAATACAATGATCTTTGATGTATTTTAAATTTACAGCATCATTTTCATTCTTTGGATAACCTATATCGTTAATAACAAATTTATAAAAAGAAAACCCATCTTTTGTCTTTTCAGGTATTATAGAATGTAAATAGCGTCTATTTATGCTGTCTTTTTCATCTACAGGGTCTGCTACGTTAGATATACGTCGATTTTCAGCATTATACGTTTTTCCATCGAATTTTAACGTATTTTTCAATTCCGATGATAAATAACCTCTGTTTATTGCATCAGCGTTTTGATTTGGCTTACCGACGTTGGAAATTCTATGATTACCCGCGTTATATGTGTTTTTGTCTAGTTTCAGTGTTGGTAATATCTCTTTTTTTAATACTTTTAAATTTATTGCATCATTTTCATCTGTGGGATCATTAATGTTTTTTAACCGTTTATTACTAATATCATAATCTCCATCAGGTGTTTGTGGTAAGCCAGCACCTCTTTTTAAAGTATTAAAGTAATATAATCCATCCGAGGAATATCGTCCGAACTTGTCAACACTCATGGTGCAACTGAATAACATTCTAGAGTGTAACCCATTTTTATAATATTAGTCTCGATTTCTAACCCGTATCAGTTTTTATACAAATTCTTAGTCTTTATCAGTTACATTTTCATCGCTCCCGGGACATTTAAAATATTTAAAATTTCCACTAACTAATGCTCCGTCTGATTCATTTCGAAACACATGATTTTTATGAATAAATTGTTCACCAGACAATTTTCTAAATCCGCTAAATGAATTTGGATCTGCAATTAATATATTTTGATAATCATTTACATCCATTAATTTAAATCTTTGCTTATTATAAATAAACTCTTTATTTGCACTGTCATATTGTAATGTTTGTCCTACAGTTGCAGCATCATTTGGATCTCTTCCATTATGCAAGTTTTTTATTACTTTATTTTTACATGTAAAAAATCTAAAAGAATGATCTGGATCTAGATGTACGGTTTGTGATAAAGCAGCTGCATCATGTTTTTCATAACCCCATCCCATATTTGATAACCCTTTACCCATGCAATCCCAAGCATTATTTTTGTATGTTAATAAATTAAATTTTTCATTACCTTGAACAAATTCATCCCCTTGCTTTGATACTACTTGATCTTGTTTTACAAAAGAGGTTGTTTCTTGTTTTAAGGTTTCCATCATTTGACCCACTGTTGCACCATCTGATGGTGCCGAACCATCTTTAACATTCGCTAAACAATTACCTAGACAATCAATAACTCCTACATCACGTGTAATACAATGATCTTTTATATATTTTAAATTTACAGCATCATTTTCATTTTTCGGATAACCTATATCGTTAATAACAAATTTATAAAAAGAAAAACCATCTTTTGTCTTTTCAGGTATTAATGAATGTAAATAGCGTCTATTTACGCTGTCTTTTGCATCTTTAGGATCATCTACGTTGGATATACGTTTATTTTCAGCAGTATACGTTTTTCCATTGAATTTTAGCGTATTTTTTAATTCTGATGATAAATAACCTTTGTTTATTGCATCAGCGTTTTGATTTGGCTTACCAACATTGACAATTCTATGATTACCTGCGTCATATGTGTTTTTCTGTAGTCTTAATGTTGGTGATATATTTTCTTTTAATACTTTTAAATTTATTGCATCGTTTTCATCTGTGGGATCTTTTATGTTTTTTAACCTTTTATTAGTTATATCATAATCTCCATCAGGTGTTTGTGGTAAACCAGCACCTCTTTTTAAATTATTTGCGTAATATAACCCATCCGAGGAGTAACGTCCGAACTTGTCGACACTCATGGTGCAACTGAATAGTAATCTAGGGAGTAACGCATTTTTATGAGATTACCCCACGGTTTCGGAGTTCATCCACTAAAGCCACCCATTCGTTTTCCAATCCAGTATGACCCGCTTCTTTAGCTTCATGTATTAGTTTCATTCTATCCACCAATTTATTGATATTATTGTAATAAATCACATTTGTGTTATATAGTTTCTTCATTAAACCTGTACCTGTAACAGATTTGTTTCTTTTTCTTGGTTCTGGAGCACTTATATCCAAAGTGGATGACACAAACCTTCGTTTTACAGGTTTTCTTGGCATTATCGGCATTGGTTGTCTTCTCGTTGTTGGTATTAACTTGGATACAAATACTCTATATTTTAAAGACCTAGATCTAAAAACTGGCTGGTCAGCTAAATACTTCCTCCTGTATGCATTGGTGTGTTCCAAAATCTGTTTATATGCTTCCATATCTTCTTCTTTAACTAACAATTCTAAAGGCTTTTTTTCAAATAATAATTCAAATAATCCTCTTGTGCCCTTATATCTTTGATTACCAACAATAATATTATCATCTTCATCAATGTTTACCGGGCTATTACCAACCATTAAACCTTCTTCTGTTAATCTTACTCCATAACTATGGTAGTTTTTATTAGGATTTATTCCAGCTAACATTTTTATCATGTATTTCCTTCCTAAAGGTCCTTTGTTATGAATGTTTTCACCCAACAAGCTTATGTTTGACGGACCTTCCCTTGCTTCTTCTTCTTTTTCCTCTTCACTAGCAGTTGATACATCTTCATGTCCTCTTTTAGCTTTTACTTCATATAATTCTCTTATACCACTATAGTCTGGTGATTCTAGCTCTCTTTCAGGTTCTTCACCGGTAAAACCACTATATGTAGAGGATTCCAGGTCTTCATCACTAAAATCTTCTGATTTTATATTTTCTCTTTCAAACTTTGTAATAGGTGCAATTGCATCTCCTTCCAAAACGGGTTTAGCAAATTTTTTGTTTAATTGTTTCAAGGGTTCAGTAATAGGTTTAAAAGTAGATTCAAGAAATTTCTCCCTTTCGCTAATACCTAATTTTAATGCTCTGTTTTTATCCCGAATAGAATCACTAAGTGATTTTATTTCCTTTATTAACTTTTCTTGGTTAACCATGTTTGTAGCAAGACGTGTTGTACAACAATGAATGTTTTACATCATGATCAGTGTATTAGTATAAATTTATCAAATCCTATCCTGTATCGACCATTGTTTAGCGGTTGTTCCTTTATAATTGTTAAAAACCCATACTTTTCAGCCCAAGCCTTTCCACACAACTCTTTAAATCGTTCGAATGGCATATCCGCACTTACATGGTCATAATATATGTGTTTTAGGTTGGTTTCATCCTGTTTAAATACAATTAACATGTTTGCATTGTCTCTAATGAGCTGTTTCGGTATTTTGCTGTAAGTTTGACCAATATAAATGCTATCTATGTTGTTATGTCGACCCATGGCGAAGTAATTCCTTATTGTATTTTGATTTTCACAAGATACATCGTCAAATATGAATACTGAGAATGGTTTAGCCTCTTGCGGTTGCATGACACTTTCGCTTGCGTTAAATCTAAAATATTTAACTTCAGGCACATTATTGAGTATTTGTTCCAATAACTGATATTTTGGTTGTTGTAGTGACTTTGAAAATACATATAAATTATTAAAACGTAAGCCTTTAGGGTTTGTAATCAAATTGAATACTACATTTGTTTTTCCACAATTGGAAGGACCGGTAACCAAACAACGCACCGTGTTTGGTAACAAAACACCGTGTTTCCCAGTATTGAATTGAGAACCATCCACTGTGAGTTCATCTATATTATTAATAGTAAAATTGTCTTTTTGCGGTATTATCTCCATCCTTTGTAATGGTTCAACCCAAAATGATGCTCTACCATTATATTAGATCCTTTTTAGGTATCCAAGAATCTTCCGTCTTATTAAATCCTAACCATCGTACTTTAACCTTATCTTTTTTCCGTTGCAACACCTTTTCAACTAGATATACATCACCTACTGTTGATTTTAACATTTCATGTCCATAAAACCCTCCTTCAAGCAATTGTCCTTTATTATCTTTTAAAATGTAAGTTTCCGGTACTGTAGGTTGCACCTTAAATACAGTAAAAACCTCATTTGTCCAGTTTGGAAGATATCTTTTACTGAATACACCTTTGTATTTGCTTATTCGCACTTTATCACCAACATTAAACCTTTTAGGCTTTAGTTTTTCAACTTTTGGTTTGGTATTCATTTTTATACGTTTTAATACAAGTTTTTCATTTTTATTAGTCACCTGGCTTGGTTTCATACCGATAGTTCTATGAAACTTGTTATTGTAATCGCTTATAAGTTTTGGTAACATATCAAGCCAAACGTGTGATCCTCTGTTGGAAAACATCTTATACATCGCACCTTTTAAAGTTCTGTTAAATCTTTCAATTATTGATGCTTTTACCTCTGAATTGGTTGAGTAATGGTTAATGTTGTGTTTTTTCATTAAATTTGCAAATTCCTTATTAAAATATTCTTTTCCATCATCAGTTTGTAAATGTTTTATAGTATGTTTTTCTCTTTGTATAGCTGTTTCCATTGCTTTTGTAACACTTTTGCCACTTTTATCTTTTAGTGGTAAAACATCTGCCATTTTTGAAAAACAATTAATAATAGTCAATATGTATTTAAATCCTCTATTTTGTTTACTATAAGGAATCATTTCGATTAAATCCGCTTGATATAAATCATTTATTCCTTTTATCACTGTATTTCTTCGTGGAAACTTTCTTCTTGCAGGTTTATGAAGCTCGTTGACAATTTCTTGCTTCAAGTTCTTCATATTGCAGGTTTGAATGTTTCATGTATCACATGTATAATAACAATGAATGTTGTCTTAAATATTAACATCATTTATATAGGTCAAGGTCATCCAAACTTGTGTAAAAAAATGGGGAACACGGCGTTGGACTTGCCGTGTTCCCCATTTTTTTACGGAAGGAAAAAGGAATAAGGTCGAAGTTGTAGAAGGACGAAGAATAGGTTAGTTGATAGGGTTAATAGAGTAGTGGCCAAAAGGGAGTGTGTGAATTTTGTCTTCCATAATGTGGCGTTTGTCATCCTTAGAAGAAAGTGCTTTTTTTACTTCTGTCACACTGAAAACTTGATGTTTTTCGCTTCGGATTGTGTTAAATTTGGCTTTCAAGGTAGTATCTTCAAATAAACACTTTTTGTATTGATCAAAATTAATGTGTTTTTTCAAATAATTTGTTTTCACACCCTTGGCCTTCTTTGTAGTTGATGGTTCTTGTTGTTCGCCTTTATACACATTGAAGGAATATAATTTCGACATTAGTGCAACAATTTCTTCCATTACTTGTCCATTACATTCATCTTTAAATTTGCCTAAAACTTTTTTATTATTTTCGTTGAAGTTTGGATGATTTTGTGGGTAGTCTGAAAAATCAAAGTCATTCCTGTGTACGAACGTTTTTAAATCTTCGTACATGTCTTGAGTCTTTATCCAATAGATAAAAGCGTCAGTATCCATGTATGCTACTCCTATATTGTCACGACCATAGTAGTCAACCATCTTGTTATAATGGAAATCGTACATATGGGTTTTTGAAATATCCAATATGCACATTCCTGCGTATAACGGGCGGTCCATAACAACTTTTGTTTTCTTCATGCTTACTGCCACAAGGTTTTCATTTATTATCATTGTTGATCCAAAATTCGGTTTCTGTACAAGTTTTTCCAATTTTGCAGGGTCTGAAACTAATTCTACAATTTTGTGTTTCATCTTGTTCTCCAATGTTTTGCCAAATATAGCGTTGTTCATTAATTTAAAAAAGTCCTTTTGAAATGCTGATGTTGCTCTAGCTCTTCTTGCGGTGTTTCCATCGATGTAGGATTTTAGCCAGCATGATTGAGAAAATTGTAATACTCGGTGAATTTTTGTTATTTTCAGTCCTAACTCCAACGCTTGTTGTACAACCCAATAGTGCGCCACATAACGATTTTTGTTGTTTAATGTCATCATTAATTTGGGCCATCTTCCTGTCGGTGATACTTCAGTTTTAGCCAACAGTGGCAAGTCGTAATGATGATCGTGTAGTGTTTCAGGGTACTCAAAATCACAGTCAAAAATATATCCGGTGTCACCTTCTTTGGGAATATCCATAATATTTTCAATTGAATCTGGGTTTATCCATTTGAAGTCTCCGTGAGGTAGCGGTTTAGACATGGCCCAACCATACAAATTATTTGCATCAAAATAGCCAAGAAAAATTGAATCTTTTGTTTGGTCGTAGTTTGGCAAAAATTTATTATTTGCTTTCACATGACGAGTAACAGCTTGGGTTAAACCTCCGCGTACACCGGATTCAATCATTAACACCATATCGATATCCGTAAGCAGTTCAAGGTGACACTTGGTAGATTTCAACATAGCCTGCCAGGCCAAACCGGGAGAAGTAAAAGAATGTAGCGGGTCCAGTCCATAGGCGTCAAAACAGGTGTTGCGAAATTCTTCCATTATATCGCAAAGAAGCGTCACATCCAATTTCATATAAAAATCGGAATATTGTCCGAGATTTTGCATGTCCAATTCATTCCACACATTGCAGGTATGTTCGTAGTCTTCGATAGTGATTTCACTTCCAGTCAATTTACTGGTGAATGCTTCCCTCGGCGGTAGTCTTCTTTCTTCGTAACGTTCCGAGCTGTCGATGTAGTCGTAGGGGAAAACCCCTTTCCGTAGAACCAAATCCATCTTGTCCTGCGGGACAATTTTACTTGTTTCCCTTAGATCGTGTCTCCTTAGGTTATCGGTCAGTTTGCTAAGACTGGATGGCATAAATCTAAATGAATCAACAAATCGAAGTTTGATTTTTTTGTCAACAGTTTTTGAAAAACTAATAAATTTTTCTGTTGTTTCTGCCAACACCTCTATTTTCCTATCGTCTCTACCCAATTCCGGAATGATGAAGTGTGAATCATAGCCACTAAGGTTGTGTAAAACTACAGGAATAAATTTGGGTAGTTTGTAATTTACATTGCATCTGTTACAAGCCGCACCTCTATACTGTCCAGTTAAATGGTCATGGTCTCTAACTTTATAATTATCATCTGTAAATTGGTTTTTGCACAAATAACAAATTCTTGCCAAGTCATGTTGTTCCTCCTCTTCATAATCCAGTGGTATCATCGGCTCTTTAACACCATACATAGTTTGCACTTTAAGAGCGATTTCATATAATTTATCCACAAAAATTTTTGCTGCGTTTTCACCTCGGTATAATACAGGTAACGATGAAAGTCCATACTTTTGTAGTTGTTCTTCAGTCAAGGTGGATTTTAAAATCAAACAAAAACTATTTGCTTTATGCTCTTGATATTTCGTCCTTCTATCGATCTCTCCGTTCGCTATATCTTCTGGTATGAGTATAGATTCGAAATCTGCATACACCACTACTGGAACTCTGTACTGATGAGAAATTTTTTCAAATTTTACTATTGATCGGTTGGCAGAAGGCAAACAAACTTTTACTTCATAGTTGTTATCACACAATTTTTTATGTTCAGTCAACCACTCTGATCCTCCATGGGTCAAATCTTTCCAAATAAAACAAAAACATCTTTTACAAACTGTTATTGGTCCATTCCTTTTTGTCAACTGCTTTTGAACCAAACAAACAAAATTTTTAATGTAAACATAATGTGAAACTTCTCCTTGAGTAATTAACAACAAATCTGTATGATCTCGGCGTTCGGTCTTTGTCACTCTCAAGGGGTAAACATTATTGCTATCATCCAGTCCAAAAATATTTACACTTACAGCAGGATTTTGTTTTTCAAATTTACAAACATCTTTAATATTTACTGGGTATGACAGTCCTTGAAAATTATATCTATTATTTACATTTTGATAGTACCTACCCACTCTACATGGATGCTGTTCTGGCAAAATATATTTACACAACATAGCATATCTAAAACATTCATTATCTACATTTTGCACATTTATACAGGATTTAGTAGCTTGAATTTTTTTGGGTAGAGCAATATAGCTGCTACCCCTCATGCCGTATCCGTGTTTTTGAACTCTTAAATCAAGTCCTTCAATTGAAGTTAACCGCCATCCGGATCCTCTACGTTCATGTTCTTGTAATTTAGTAATCAATTCTTGCAAACAATCAGAAATGATATTATTTACATCGGATGCTAACATGAGAGTGCGATTTTTTGTTACGAATCCTCTCAATGTGGTTTCTCCATCTGTGTTAGTAAACAACGCGTCCAAAACCAATCCAAATTTAATAAAGTTTAGTCTTGTCAATTCTTCTTCCAAAGTCTGTTCAATTAATAATTTTGCTTCGTTTAAAAAATTATCCAACTCGAGGCGTTCATTTTTAATTTTAAAATGTACTACCTTTTGACCAGGCAAAGCTGTAGTACGTAGAGGTCTTGTTCCATTTCCATCTGCTTCCTCTTCCATGTCCATTTCCGTGTCCGTGTCCATGTCCGTGTCCGTGTCCGTATCCATGGCCGCTGTAGTTCTTCCTACTCCTGATGGTCCAGCACCTCCAAACTGGATAACGCTGGGCCTTCTCCGCTGCATCCGTTGTAGGTAAGTATCAAACTCGTCCAGCCTTCGATGGTGTTCGGCTAAAAATTGGTCAAGCGAGTCCAAGTCTCCCTCGCTGACTTGCACATCTGCCGTCTCCTCCGCTTCGTGCAGTTCTTGATGGATTTGAAGAATCACTTCATCTGGGAAAAATTCCCCACAAATATGGCAAAGAAGCATTTTTAACACTTTTTACCATAAGCGCGTTTAGGATGTTTACTCAACGAAAGTTTATCCAATAATGAGAGGCTGTGTTGGCCAACCTTCTTTTATAACGGGTGGTGGGGGGTGACCTTGAAAAACTCCTTCTGCGCATGCGCAGAACAAAATGTAAAATACATAATTCTTCTGACGCAGGGGCAGGGGCGGGGGCGGGGCTCACCACCGAGGGGGGGGGGGCACACTTCTCGTCCGGAGCACAAAACTTTTGGTCAAGGTCAAAAAATTTTTGAAAAAAAAAATCTCGGGGGGGGGGGTTCGCTTTTCGTCTGGAGCACAAAACTTTTGGTCAAGGTCAAAAAATTTTCGAAAAAAAAATCGGGGGGGGGGGGTTCGCACTTTTTAAAAAAATAAGCCACACTTGGGGCATTTATGTTACCATCGCTGAAGCCTCCTAAGAGACCCAACTATAGACAACTCCAAACTTGTGTGTTACTAATACCTAACTGTTAACTTTTAAAAGACCTCTATATATAAACTGTGTTGATAAGATCTGACTGTTAAAGATTTTGAAAACTTTTATATTTAGGTCAAGGTCACGAAAACACTTTAAAAAATTAAGCCCCACACCCCCATAGGGGGTGTGGGGCACTTGGGTTGTCATCGCTGTAGCCTCCGAAGAGACCCAACTATGACAACAAGGCAACATCCAATGTCGTGTACCCTTCGCCACGCGAGACTTGTAAACATTTACTGCATTTCTAACTAATAACTTTTCCAATAGCTAACAAAATGTCATTTACATAATTTTGAAAGAAACTGAGGACGCCCTAGTGGCTTACGTCCTCGGTCCGAGTGCAGAGGCCATCGGCTCATTACCCCCGTATAAGCGTACAAACGGACCACCTCCTATTTCTCAGCCGCATTGAAGCATGCATGAGAGGAGCCTAACAATTATAAATAAAGTGGCTTTACACGGGGGCCTACTCCCGTAACCCTATCTTTAATATTTTTTTTAATTTATCAATGCAGTAAATTTTTACAAGTCCTATGTGGGTCAAGGCCACACGGACATTAAAAAATTTCGGCCCCCGTACATCCATGGCGAACCACGAATGTTCGGGGGCCTTGGGGACAAAAAAACACAAATAGCTAACAAAGTTTCATTTACATAATTTTGAGTTTCCAGAAGGGAAACTAACTGAGGACACCCTAGTGGCTTACGTCCTCGGTCCGAGTGCAGAGGCCATCGGCTTATTACCCCCATATAGGCGTACAAACGGACGCTCCTATTTCTCAGCCGCATTAAAGCATGCATGAGAGGAGCCTAACAATTATACAAAAGTAACTTTACACGGGGGCCTACTCCCGTTCCCTGTCTTTACGATTTACTTTGAGCATTGCAAAAGCTCAAGGGGGAAATGCTACAACAAGCGTATACACTTTAGAAAAATATAACACACTTACAACACACAATTGAGCTCAACGTAGTCAATGCTGGAACAAGCACATACACGTTAAACACATATAACAAACAAGACACAAAGAATAAAAGACACACAGGAGACATAAGGTACAAGTAAAACACTCTCATATAAAACAATTCGCAATACCCAAACGCAAGCGCAATATCTTACAACTAATACAAGTCTTAAAGTTAGAGTAGACTTCGCTAAACACTGAAGGCGCCATTCAATGTTTAGTGATGCCTATGGCGGTCCGTCCCGATCGTTCACGTTCAACGCGCGGGAGCGGACTGCGAGCCAGCTCTGGCTGGGCCCCCTTATATCCCCACCGGGGCTGCCACGCCCAGGATATCAGGGGTGGGGGTGGGGGTGGGGGTGGGGGTGGGGGTGGGGGTGGGGGGGGGTGGGGTGGGGGGTGGGGGTGGGGGTGGGGGTGGGGGGGTGGGGGTGGGGGGGGTGGGGGTGGGGGTGGGGGTGGGGGTGGGGGGGGGTTCGCACTTTTTGTCGGGGGGGGGGGTTCGCACTTTTTGTCGGGGGGGGGGGTGGGTGGGGGTGGGGGTGGGGGTGGGGGTGGGGGTGGGGGTGGGGGGGGGGGTTCGCACTTTTTGTCGGGGGGGGGGGGGTCAGGTAAGTTAAGTGGGTCAAGGTCACCCACAACACTTGTACTCTAAGTGTTGGCTATACCCCCACCACAACTGGGTCCCTAGGCTGCACAACACCGCTTCGCCAGTATGTCTCCGGCTTCCATGCGGTGCGTCTCGCTGTTCTCTAGCTCTCTATATGTAAGTAAATTTACAAGTTCTGAATGTAGGTCACTACACTTTAACTCTGGGACGATATCGACTTGTAGTATTTCAGTGTTTTGACTCAAGGTCATCACACTTTAACTCTAGCACATCGGTTATCGTACCAGAGGTGCTCAATAACCTAACTTGTAATGTTTAGGGTGGCGTTTGCACGCCCCGTGATATCGCCATGAGTGTCCAGTCCAGGTTTTAAGTTAAATTAATTTTACTGTAATCTTTTCCATTTCCGCTTCGTTTTGCCAAAGTATAAGGTGTCGCTTAATAAAGTGGTATTTCTCTACAGTTATAGGAGATTGCAAGGATACAATTAGTTTATTTAGGAGACTCTTCATCTTGGAGTTTAACACAATTTCCACTTTGACTTTGCTTCCTCGGCTCTCACAGCCTAAGCTGTACAGAAATGTTTCTTCTAGTGCCAACTCGGGCCAAGAGAACAGTGTGTTGACTGTAGGACAGCTCATGGTGAAGTGATGCGATACTCCAGCGTACCACCTCACCTTCCCCCGCCACTGTGACCTTCCCCCACTCCTGCTGTTTCCCCCACCTCTTTTCCCTTGACTCATGCGCTACAAGCAGTCTCTCAGTATTGTGCGGACTTTTGTGGGGTGAAGCCATGTCGCAGGACACTTTAGGTAAGAAACTTAGCCGTGTTAGGACTTTATTAGTTGCTCACTGTCCACCACTCAAAGTTAAGAGAGTTTCAACTTTAGCTAAGTGGCGCAAACTGTTGCGCGGACACCCTAAGTTTTATACAAAACAGACTAATGTCAGTTTTACTGATGAGGATTTGTTTAAAATATTGGATGAAATGACTTTTCCTTGCAATATTCAGTTAGTTACTCCCATTCCTGACAGTTTAGAGTCTTAGTCTCTCAAGCCGATATACCTAGCATACACAGAGCCTGACAGTCAGTCGCTCGCCGACTGTCATGGGGTGCGCATCTGTATCATGCACTCCACTGTGCGGTTTTAAATTAAAGTTTTCATTTTAACCAGTTCAAGGTCAACACACTTAAACTATGGAAACAACATCAAATTGTTGTACAAAGAGTAATTTTTCTAAGTGTTGGCTCAAACCTGGAGGTACTTTGGATAAATCTTTGAAACAGTCTCAAGGTTATCACACTTTAACTCTGGGACGATATCGACTTGTAGTATTTTAGTGTTTTGACTCAAGGTCACCACACTTAAACTCTGGCAAATACACATTAAACAGTTTTACTAGTAAATTTTTCTAAGTGTTAACTCAAATCTGAAGATTCTTTGGATACATCTTTAAAGACAATCCTAAGTCCCGAGTTTACAGTCAACCTCAAGGTCATAACACTTTAACATGTACATTTAAGGTAGCACCAAAACGGTGCCCCCTTGTTTGAGATTTAAAAGTTTCCCAAGATCATCACAATTTCCCCCACCACTTCCCATATACCTAGAGTACACAGAGCCGGACAGTCAGTCGCTCGGTGACTGTCGTAGGGTGTGCATCGGTGTCGGCACTCTGTTGTTCGGTTTTCAAAGGTCACATTCATGGCAAATTGGGAGACCTGGCTCGGTTCGATGACCTCTGAGGAGTGACACATGATGGTTTAGGCATAGTCACGTCGCAAACTCGAGCTTGACTTGGCACTTTTGCTGTTTCTAGTCGCATATTCGCTCCAAGTCATCAAGGTCACGAGGACTCTGACTGAAACTCGGAGCGTAGTGTGAGAAACGGCAAAAGTGCCAAAAAATTTTAAGTTTCGGTGTGACCTTGACCTTCATGGTGACGATGACGTCATATTGATGATGT
Source organism: Neoaliturus tenellus (assembly GCA_030545055.2). Lineage (NCBI taxonomy): Eukaryota > Metazoa > Arthropoda > Insecta > Hemiptera > Cicadellidae > Neoaliturus > Neoaliturus tenellus. The sequence continues at coordinate 138,628,669 of CM061532.1, read as the reverse complement.
AATGGGTGGTGACGTCATCAGCATGTCATTTCTGTGACGTCATGGGTGTGACGTCACGGAAATGACGTCATCGATGATTACGTCATCAATTACGTCATCGATGACGTCATTTTGATGACGTCATGGGTATGACGTCATCGATTGCGTCATCATCGATGACGTCATCGATTACGTCATCGATGACGTCATCGGGGTCATTGACCTTGGCGATGACGTCATCACATTCCTCAGAGGTCATTGAACTGGCCCAGGTCTCTCAATTTCCCACTACTATTATACAAAACTCTGTCAGAAATTTTCGATTATGTAGATATATGATTAAAATGTATGGCAATAGTTGGTGTATCCAGAACAACCCGTTGCTAAACGAGTAACTGTAAATTATTGCGATAACCTTGAAAATTTTGGAAAATTCTTGAAAAATCGTTGAAAAAGCCTTGAATTTTATTTTGGAAAATTAGTAGACACCCTGATATATAGAATGTAGGTGCATAATGTAGATTGATGCATAATGCAATTCCTAATTACAAACAAAATAAACTATAAAAGTGTAAAAAAAATTAAAATTAAAAAATAATGTAAAATTAAAAAAATGTTTGCAGTGATCATTGTACTGAAGCTGTTCTTTTGTTCTCAAAGCTCTCTTCTTAGTTTGATAGTCTAATAGTGCTGAGCCCCAGACTATGATGCCAAATTTTAGGTGGCTCTCAAATAGAGCAAAATATGCTATTCTTGCAGTCTTCTTATTTGTAATCCTAATTGGTCTAACTCTTCTTATTGAAAAAATTGCTGAAGACAGTTTCTTTTCTAGAATATCAGTATGGTTTTTCAATGTTAGATTTTCATCTATTGTAATTCCCAGAATTGTTTTCTTGTGCTGTTGTGATAGAAATTGCAAGATTATGTGGTTCTTGAGTTTTTTTACTTGTTGATGAGATATTTATGTTGACTGTTTTTGATTTGTTGATTTTTATCTTTAGAATTGAGCAGATTTCTAAGGCTAATTGTAAAGTATCTTCTCTTTGTGTGTTGTGTTTTTATGCTGTTTGATGAATTGTGGTGTCGTCCGCGAACATTATACAGGTTTTATCTAATGGTAGATCGTCTGGAAAATTGTTGATGTATAGAATGATGATGAAGCAGAGGGGTCCAAGCATTGGATTCCAAGTATGGGGTTCAAGTATGGAGTATTGGAGTGTGGAATCCTCTTTTCGTTTCTATTACATATGTACATATGTAATTTTGACATATGTACCGGTAACGATAATTATTTACATGTCACTGCATTTAGGAATTTGTTGTTGGCACACTTAATAATACAGTTCCGTGAGGGACAATATCAAATCTGTAAACAGTTCAAGAATGAATGGGAACAAGAATAAATGTTAAGCAATTCTTACGAGTCGGCGGTGACGCAGAGATTGCTGGTTGTAGATAAATCACGTGTTTGCCGTAACAGTTAGTCACGTCGCGGCGCATTAGGTCTTCAGCCACGCTCCCTCCCAGTCTGACAGCCGGTGTCGTGACAAAATACCGCCAAACGGGTTAGGATAGGCCATAAAAATGACTTTTGCTCCTGAGTGCCTAAAATGGCCTAAAACGACTTCTGATTCAAAATATTTATTTGAAATCAGCTAAGCTTTACAAAGATATATCACAAGACCGCATTTACAGTATTAAATAACTAAAATTTCCAAAATTTAATATTTTTTAATGTTTACATAATCAAAACATGTTAATTTAATGGTATGGCAACGATGAAAGGAGGACTGCCATACTATCATGTTCTGATTAATTAACATGCAAATCATATGGGAAAATGACATTTTTACGTTATTACTACAAAACCAAAAGAGATACGCTATTAGTGTAAATTATAAAGTTGCCCAGTTTAACGAGGGCTTTAATATGATGTACAGAATTTGTGTTTGTATTTAAATTTTTTGAGTTTTGTTTATGTAAATTTCAATGTTTTGTTGTAAGTTTCAAAAATATTAAATTTTGAATTTTTTATAAATACGGTCTTGTGACATATCATTGTAAAGCTTAGCTTATTTCAAATAAGTATTTTGAATCAGAAGTTATTTATGACAAATAATAAAAGAATTACAGGGTATTCCGTAAATTTTGATTTTGGCTGCAAAAATAGACGCCATTTTGAAACGAATAAAGATAACTAAATTCTGTTTTCACCAAAATATTTGTATTAAATAGACCTTTTTTAATGATGTATAATATGACATATGTTTGTATTTGAAATTTCCGAGATTCGAACCTGTGGCCCCAGTTTTTGGAACACCCTGTATTTATACAACGTTAAAAATATTTTTAATTTATTCCTTGGGGTCAATTTAGTGGGAAATGATTTTATTTCAAGATTGTAGGACAAACTGTTGATCTATAATCGATTTGAGACACCTTACGTGAGACACCCGGTATCTATAGCATTGTCAGCAGGCAAAAGAAATTACTGTGTAACGTCCTTAATTGTCGTTTTACATTTCATTTACTTTTAGTTCTTTCAAATTTTACATAGGAATGTTCATTATTATATCTAGCAGCACTTAAATATAAGTAATTTTTCCCACAGTATTTTCTTGTGAATAATTTTTTGTGGGATTCGATCCTTGTACTACTATTAAAAACACACATGACGTCTGTAATAAATAGAAATAAATTATTTTCACTAGCTAGTAACTGATATTTTTATGACACATTTTCGATAGTTTGCTTGTGTTGTGGAGTGTCGAGGTGTGGAGCTGTGTTAGCCACATATTTGGTAACACTGTGCCCGTGACACGAAGCGCGTGTTGGCTTATCTCGTGTGTAAACACAGCGGTAGACGACCCCACACCGCACGCCCGCGCTCACCCGTCAGTGTGATCGGTTACTCACCAAGAAGAATGGTAGGCCTACTTTTGTTGAATATTATTGGATATAAGTCTCTATACACTGAATTTTAACAATAAAAATTCATTCAATGTCGAGCCGCGTGCGCTTGGCAATGTGCTATTTGACAACCCCACAATGTCTCGATGCACAGTGCTAAAGGAACATTCCATCATCAACAAGTCGTCTAATATAGGAATGCTGCAAACATCAGCCAGTCCTTTATTTAGGCCTTCAGTTCGGCCGAACTGGGAAGAACCGTCCTATCGTCGTAATGCTTTACACCTGTGAATACCCGGCGTTACTGTTATATGTTGACCCCATTCCCCGACGGCATGCTACATTTATATCAACTTTCATTCTTAGTTTAACAAGTAACAGTTATGCGTCAGATTGGTCATAATCAGGGTAGGCCTACATAGTCAACAGTGTTTGTTCAAGCAATTTCTGGGAAAGTAAGTTAAATATATACATTTTACGACAACAAAAAATGTCTTAGGCCTACGTTGATTTTAATGTGAAACTTTAATTGTTAACGAAGGATATAGACGTAATTCACATTCAAATCCGTCTTTTTTCATTAATTAGGTTTGACTGTATTTTAGCGAATTTCTTTATAAGACCTATAAGCCTGGAACTATATTACTTTTTTCGTTTTTATTTTCCCGAAACAATAAAACCGTTTAAATAAACTTCTACCGTATTATCTTAATAAAAGTATCTACTTTTAATATAAAATGGATGATGTTTCCTGTATTTCTTACCATGTTCTAACCATGAAGGTATTTCCGATATAAATTTTTTAAATAGGTCTATTCTAAATTTAATATAAAATACCCCCCGTCGCAGCAGACCTGCGTACTCAGCGAATTTCCAAATTAGTAATATTAATTTTGACCAGCTACACTTGTAAACAAAATTTCATCACGTGCTCATAAATAGGGAAATAAATGTCTATTCTCCTCAAGATAAATATAGGGAAAGAGTATGCAGGTTTGCTGCCATGATAAGTACAAAAACCAAGATTTTTTACTTTAAATGGATGAATCTCAACCAAATGAAGCTAAATACCAAATTTCATCCAAAAATATTGGTTAATAAGTGAAATATTAACACATCCTTATTCTCCATAAGATTAACATTGGAGCCCCAAAACACAATGTACTGTCTTTAGACTTTGTAATATCTCGGTAACCAATGGAGATAGAGCAAAGCTTCAAATTACTAAATTGTGTGTTTTTTTGAGCTAAATCCAATGGTCAAAATCAAAATTTTAAAAATTTACATATGAAAAATGCAAAACCCCATTTTTGGGGTACAAAACCCCCCAAAACTACCCCTTCCGGTAGGTCGATATGTCTGGTTTTCGAACTCATCCGAATAAACGTAGGATTACACATCTCTACCAAATTTGGTGTCGATCGGACCATTTTTACGAGAGTTATTGTGTCTAGGGACACACACACACACACACACACACACACACACACACACACACACACACACACACACATATATATATATATATATATATATATATAAATTTTAATGACTATTTTTTTAGCTCTGGGCACCTCAAAACGAAAAAGTAACATGGTCCCGGGCTTAGGTCTTACCATGAGACCTACGGTAATAGCTTATTCCCTATGGGAATTCGCTAAAAACCAAGATTTTTTTACCATAAATGGATGAATCTCAATCAAATGAAGCTGAATTCCAAGTTTCATCGAAAAATATTGGTTAATGAGTGAAATATTAACACATCAAAATTCTCCATAAGATTAACATTTGAGAACCAAAATACAATGTACTGTCTTTAGACTTTTTAATATCTCGGTAACCAATGGAGATAGAGCAAAGCTTCAAAATACTAAATTGTGTGTTTTTTGGAGCTAAATCCAATGGTTAAAATAAATACCCCCGTCGCAGCAGACCTGCGTAACTCATCGAATTTCCAATTGAATTTTGGTATATTTTCTATTTCCTCTTAAAATCCATGGGGATGAGAGTATGTAGGTTTGCTGCCATATGGGTTTTGTTGGTAAATATAAGTTAAACCCTACCTAGAGATTGTACATAGCAAATTTTATAAGGCTATGGTATTCTTTTTATTTTCCCGATAAACCCTATAGGGGTGAGTACGTAGGTTTGCCGCCATATGGGTTTTCTAAGCAAATATAAGTTAAACGCTTCCTAATGAATGTACATACTAAATTTTATCAAGATATGTCAAGAAACTTAAGCAAGATAGAAGGTTTTGTTGATTTCCCATAAGAATAACATGGAAACCATACTTTTTGGATTTTCTCCATAACCATTTAAGCTACGTAAAAAAATCAAAATACTAAATTGTTTGTTTTTTTAAGCTCTTTTAAATGGTTTAAGTTAAAATTGTTAAATTTTCTAAATAAAAGTAAAAAAGCCAAAAACCCATTTTTACCCCTTTTGAAACCCCATAAAACCCCGTTCCCATGGTCCGATCATTCTGGTTCGCGAACTCAATCTAGTAGACGCTGGCTTACACCCCTGTATCAAATTTCATCAAAATCGGAGGTTCCATTCAAAAGTTATCGTGTTCACGGACACACATATATATATATATATATATATATATACATATATATCAATTTGATCGAACTGTGTTTTTGGCTTCTAGGGACCTCAAAACGAAAAAATATCATGGTCCCGGGCTTAGGTCTTACCATGACTACTACCGTAACAGCGTATTCCCTATAGGGAAATTCGCTAAAATGATAATCAGCACCACGCAAGATCAAAACTCACACATATGAATCACGTGACGGTAACGGTTGAATTCAATAACTATTTGTAAATATTGTAGGCCTATTGTTATCATATCGTGAAAATTAGCGAATGGATCATAAATTAAATGATATATTTTTCTCTTTATTTCTTACAACTTCCTGGAAAATGTAGTTTTCACAAGCTAGTTATTCTGTTATCAAGCAAATTCCTCCATTGTAGCTCTCATCTAAAAGTGATAAATAGACTTGTATGCTAATAAAATGAGAAGGTCAGGGTTGCAACAGTGTCCTCAGTTTACAATACGTTTCAAGGAGATTCTCCAGCAGGTCTTTCACCGATGCCAAGGCCCGAGTGTAAATCATGCAATTAAGCCTGTACGAACGGTTCCCAGGCCACGCCTGTGGGAGCCGTGCCTATTATAGGCGCCAATTATCGGACCCTGGACCGGAAATTCGGCACCCACTATACCTCAAAGCACACAACTTCAATACTACATTGAAGGTGTTATGATGAGTTTTAAACCTTCCCGTGGTGTAGGATTTTTAGGAAAAGATTCTACGTTCTACGTTCGCGAGACACTAACTTGAGGCCTATAGTCAACTGGCAGCAAGTTTATCGTGTTAGCGCTGCAGCAAGAATATTAAAATATGTGTATAGCATTGTAATTGTCAATACTATCGCAATTGAGTTTAGCACCATGCTCATGCTATGGATATTAGTATTGGCTATCCTAACGGGAATAACAAAAAATAGTTCGTTTCATTCAGTAAACTTGACTTTTCACAGCCATTAAGTCTGTGAAAAAAAATTAAGTCGAATCAGATTTTGTGCAAATTCATCTATACAAAGCTTATTCGCAAAGTGACCACGGTTTAACCTCGCGTGTCGTGTTTTAGTGGCCCATCTTGATGGGATCACGTGGGACGACGAGTTCAAACAAAAACGGGCCCAAAGCAGCACCTTGAAGCGTTCCTTTTCACTCACAAGTCACTGTCCTGTAGCGTGATGAACTTTCATAAAAACCTATAATAGACGCCCAAATAAGGATCATCGACCCAACAATGTATACTCTTAGTGCACGCGAACAATGTGAAATTTTTTGTAATTTAAATATATTTATCAATTTTACTCATGTGTGACAAGAGGTCCGACCGCACCGTAGAACCGAAATATAGAACAGTTCAGGACATGGGTCATTTTAACAGGATTGATATAAATCTTTGGTGTATGTTAAATTGGGCGAACGGATCCAATATTCAAGTCGGATCCAGTGAGCCGGCAGAGGTTCCCTGCTGAACGATCTGTGTCGATGTTGCAGGAGATGCGTGATCGTCGGAGGTGATTGCCTCAGCACGATGGATCTTCTGCTGCTACGGATCAGCAACAGCCTCAGCCCGGGCCCGGCATCATGCTGAAGCATCTCAGGTACGTGGCTACAACTTGCAAACAATCCTACGCAAACGCATGTCCTTTTAGTTGAGGATATAACAATTAGGATAAGATGTAGCTTTGCAACGTAAGTGTATTGGCTTTTTGTTCAGAAGCAATGGCGGCCTGGCACAGTGCGGACCGCGAGGTCTGAACCAGTCTTACCCTGGTCCTCGGGCAAATCACAACCACAGTCACATCAGCCACACCAGTCACAACAGCCACAACCACATCCACAGCCACAGTCTGAACGTATCCACCCTCTCCACCTCCAAACACTCGCTGGGCGGCAGCAGCGTCGCCAACGGGCCCAAGATCGCCAATGGAGGTCTACACATATCGACTAACTATGATGCCTTCTCGAACAACAGGTACATTTTTTCATTACCTTATGAAATCTTATATTTGATGTCTTATTATTAGTTGCTATGATCAAGTAAAAGAAATTTACTAGGCCTATGTATCTCCTTAAAAAATTAACTTCATGTTTCAAATAGGATATAAAATAAGGTAATGTTTTTTAGAATTCCACTCTTGTCATGCTATTTACTTTGTCCTATCAACCTTGCCTTTCTATTTGAGGTAAATCAATTCCCAATCATCTTTACCTTTCCCTTAGTGTTTTACGCTGCAGTCCCAGTAATAACTTTATTACTTCTGTCTTGCTGTAGTGTGAACGTCTACCGAGAGGATTTTATATTTGTTCTATCATTTCCACCATACGTGTGAACATTCCTGTAGCCCATATCTCTGTTTTGTTGAACTCTCACGATTTTTAGTCAGATTATGTTCAGTTCAGTTTGGCAATTTTCAGATCTGTAAATGTTTTACGTCCTCTCCACTCATGTCTCTTGTGCATGCGTCTGACGTTTGCAATTTTAGCTGTTGACTGATGTGCAGGTCGCCGGCCCCTGCGCCGCCACCGCCAGCCCCGCTGGCCGAGGGGGGTCGCCTCTCGCAGACGCCCGGGGTGCGCGAGATGCTGACGTCACTCGGTCTCCTCTGCCTGGTGTCGCTGCTGCTGGCTCTGCTCTCGCTCATCTTCCTGCTGCGCATCTCGCCCGTCACCGCCGCCGACGTGCGCGAGCTCATGAGGATCGAGCAGCTCACGCTCATCTCGCCCGAGGAGTATGTGATAGTGTACGAAGTGACGCTTACCTTGTGCGCGCTCTCGCTCTCTCTCAACCTGTGCTGTGTGCTCGTCTGCGCCGTGCAGTTCATCTTTGCCGTCAAACTCGTCAGGGACTCTCCCGGTGGCGAAAGGTCAGTTTCTTATTTCATACTGATTAATTATTTAGCCAAGGTGTTAGCTCGATGTGTAGTGTTTATATTGACATAAACCTCTCAAGGTGCAACGACCGGGCATTCGGGCGAGTCTTGCGCTCGGGGATCCAGCGGGAGCGACGGTTCAGAACGAAGCGGAAGGGACGGACGTAAACGCTAGCGCGATGAGCAGTGAGCGTAGCCAGCCGAGACCGCAACAATAGACCGTCCGCGCCACAGCGCCCGGGCTAGGGTTACTTAGGCCTAACACGTAAACACAGCACAAAGGGATAAACTGTCGTAAACGGCTGTTTGGTGAGTAAAGTGTAACTTACACTTTACACGTGTCTGAGAGCTTCCTGCCTTCTGCAATGATTGCAAAAAGTAGCAGTGGAAGATAAATACAGTACAAACATTTTTAACATATTAGTTTTTCAAATTTGTTATCAATCCCTACAGTTATAAAAACGGGCCAATCTGTTGATAAGAGGTCACAAAACCACAAACTTATATACCGAGTACTGTATTTTAATGTGTTTACGGTACGGCATTTATAACTAGTTGCGGGAAAATTCAACAATATTTACGCCTTTCACACTTTTTGCACACACGAAGCCAGTTGCATTTATTTTCTACAATCATGTAATTGTTTTCAATTCTTGATGGGGTGGTATTATTTTCTTGGTAGTCGCAGTAAACAAATCAGAAGAACATCAGACATTTTCAGACCGAAAAATGTTATAAACGATTATGAAAAATATGCGAGATATGATACGAATTTTGCAAAGTATATCTGTTGCTTGAAAAAGTATAGCTTCATAATAAACTGGTGGTTTCTACTTTTGAAAGAGAAATTTGGTTAATTATGGGATGCAGCATCGGGTATTGAGGTTAACAAGCGCCTTCGGCTACGAGTGGTGTGTAACGATTGCGTGATGGATAATAATACAAGAAAGATAGCCAAGTACGCACGCCAAGGACCTCTCTTCAGAGGAAGTTTCGTTGCTATAGGCCTACTGCGCTGCTGTGCTGTTGTCATTCTTATAGTCTAATGTTAAATACTTAACTTCTAGACTTTTTCTTGTTACATGATGCTGTCCAAATTATACGAAACCGATCTAGAAGTAGCTGCTTCTATATATATATATATATATATATATATATATATATATATATATATATATATATATGTGTGTGTGTGTGTGTGTGTGTGTGTGTGTGTGTGTGTGTGTGTGTGTGTGTAAAATTAAAAAAAAAAATTACTTTAGCTGTTTCTAGATGAAAAGTATACAAAGTGTAGTCAAGTGTACTGAAAGTTTTTTCCCTGTTGTGAACTTGGTAGCCGTTGTAGGTGGCGTTATAACATGGGCACTCACAATTTTTTCACGAATAGCTACTTTAAATGAGTTTTACCGTTCATCCAAGAATGTCGAAAGAGTTTTCCTCGACAACATGACTCAGGGTGTTTCGGCTACGGAATCCCTCCCGTCACGATTGACCTCCGCCGCGCCGTAGGCTCCCAGATGTCTATTCGCACGTCGCGTCGGCTCTCGTCCGGTGTGGCGCGCCGGGAACGACCTTGCCCAGGAATGCGGCGCGCCAAATCACCGCGACTGCGCGGGGCTCGCCCTTCACGGCGGCGCACGGAGCGGCGCAGGCGCAACACTCATTAGACTCACCTCCGACCCTCCCGCCGCGCATCCTGCACTGGCCGGGTGATAATTACTCGCCGTCGGCACAAGCCCGAAACTATATTCGGTTTAATGTTTCCAGAGGTCCAAAAACTTCATTTGTTTACTCTAATTTAAAGGCCATAGACCTATGTGCGGTGTCTGAGTTTTTTTATGTAATGGGGTTTTCATTTTTTGCCCTTAATTTTTAATATTTGACAGTTTTAACTGAAACCATTTAAAAAGACTTTAAAAAATAAACAATTTAGTACTTTCAATCTTTAAAATAGCTCAACTGGTTATAGAGAAAATTCAAATCAAGTTCCCCATGTTATTCTTATGGGTAAATTAAAAAAAAGTTTTATATCGCTTATTTACCAACATATCTTAATAAAAAAAATTATGAACCTTCACTATAGTAGGATTCACGAAAATAGTCCGATGAGAGTCGAAACATTGTTGCCAAATTTATTCTGAAACACTTTTTATACTGTACTACACATGGTACACATAACAAAAAATGACAACATTGCAGGGCGACAAGGGGTGAGGGGGAACACAGCTGTTAAAATTTCCATCGGACTATTTTCGTGCATCTTACTATAGGTGGTGAGGTATTAAGATTTAATAAAAAACCCGCATGACAGCAAACCTACATGCTAAATCCCACAGTATTTTCGTGGAAAATAAGTTTACAATGGGAGCAAGAGAGATGGAGATAATAAGGTGTCTGTTTCTAATCAGCTGATCAGTTGTGTTCTGCATTTGTCAAATTTTAAATATTTATATTTTGGTATTTGTAAACAAATCATTCCTTTTTCACGGAACCTTTGGATGTGCACTTTTGTACCGTTAAAAAATCATTTATTGAAATATAAATGTTAATATATAGCCTAAATTATTAAATAAAAATAATTAATTCAGAAATATAATGCCAAAATTTCCTTGCAAAGATTATTAATTATATAAGATAGCCAAAAAGATCTTTGATGTTGAAACAATAATTCTTTGGAAATTCGCTGAGTATGCAGGTCAGCTGCAACGGGGGTATTTTCCAGTTACTGTAAATATACAGTATACCAATATACAATAATTGACCAATAACCTCAGTACAATAATTGAGGTCTTTTAAGAACAAGTACCAGGGGGACCGAGCTTAACCTTGGTAAAATAATTACTTTCGTTCTCACACAAAGCTCGTTCGCTCCGCTCACTCGCCCTCTTCCATTTTAAAGACGAGCTCGATCGCTTCGCTCATTCGCCAAGCCGACGGGTGCTGCACTTTGGTGTAATTTTATTAAACTACAGGTTGAAGATGTAACACATTGGTTTATATCTACAGTTATCAGTTGATTTTTGTTCAATTAATAAAATCTCCATAAGGATAACATGGAAACTTTGAAGGGCTCTAGAACAAAAACCGGATTTTTCCCCGACATTGGACCAGCTCCAATCGATTTCTGGTGGCCAAAACCCCCAGATTCAATCAAAAAATCAAAAATCCTTGGAGCGAAAAAAAACTTTGCTTGTACAAACGGAGCTTGTTTTAGAGTATAATAAGAGTACCAGGGGGACCGAGCTTAAGCTCGGTAAAATGATTACTTTCGCTCTCACGCAAAGCTCGTTCGCTCCGCTCACTCGCCCTCTTAATTTTTAAGACGAACTCGTTCGCTTCGCTCACTCGCCAGGCCTAAGAGTGCTGCATTTTGGTATAATTTTCCTTTAAAGATATAACACATTGGTTTTATCTACAGTTATCAGCTGATTTTTGTTCAATTTAACAACCTCCATAAGGATAACATGGGAACTTTCAAAGGGATTTAGCGCTAAATTGGATTTTTCCCAGCTATGGCACCAACGCCAATCGATTCCTGGTGGCCAAAACTCCCATAATCAACAAAAAAATCAAAAATCCTTGGAGCGAAAAAAAAGTTTGCCCGTACAAACGGAGCTTGTTTTAGAGTATAAGATAAGATTTATGTGCTGACCAGAACAATGCTTACGTTACCTTAGTTATGAACATTAAAAATTTTACTGTTTTTAAAATTGGTCGAGTCAAAACTTATTAAAGTTATTATGTAAATAAAAGACCCCTTAGTTTAAGGAGTTTTGGAAATTTTAATGAAAACTAAACTGTGACTGCTGTGAAGTGACCATGACAACAGGAGGCCTGATTATCTACACTTAGATAAATACTATTATGAACAAGAACTGAATAGACAGTAACTAACTGTCCTCAGATTTGGATGCTTATCTATAAATAAAAAAGGACCTCAGTGAGAATGACTACTCCCGGAGTTGGATTCTACTTATTGTACTTATAATGACCAAATTAACAGTGGGCGTTATTGATTTACTTCCCCTCTATTGTGAATAATTTCCTTTAGAACAAGGATTGAACGTATGTACTATTTTAAAGTATGGTAAATACTCTTGGATGGGATGCTTACCTGTCACTGAAAAAGAGGGAAACTGACAGTATAGCTATACCTATAAACTAAATTGTGTGGTCACATTGTGGATTGGCATGTTGGTAAACCCAGAGTTATTTTATACAGGGGCTGTTATCCCCTTCTGTCACCGGCAATAATGAGATCCTACACATAAAAATCTGAAATGAAAAACTTAGAGGACGGTTAGCGGAGGTAATTTAGACTTTCGCCTAGACTCTAGACTCTTCTAAGCCAAAAAATTCATTATTGAATCATAGATAAATTAAGACTCAATTTGAGACAAAAACCAAGTGAAGGAAATAAAAAATTGGGGTGTAGCAATTTTTCTAAAGCAAAATATAATTTTCAAAAAAATAATTTAAATGTTGCCTCTGATCTTGACCTGGAGGTGACCGGAGTGGAGGTGGCGGCTGGTCCCCTGGGAGGGGTGGCTATTGTGGGCCTGTACAGGTCGCTGTCTGGCCGCAGTGGTCCCTTCTTCCGGGGGCTCGGGTTGCTTCTGCTCCGTTCTCTAAGAACTCAATGTTCCCTTAACATTTCCTTTATTGGATTGGTCTTATAGTTTAATAAAAACGTTACAAATGGTTTGTAATTGCCGGTGACTTTAACATTAATGTCCTTGATTGTTTAAACAATTTAACCTGTAGATTAAGGGACACGTTGAATTCTTTTAACTTGAAGTGGTCGATTGATTCTCCCACCAGAGTAACTGAGGCGTCGAGCACAGCCATTGACAACATTATCACCAACATTCAAAATTTCAAAGTGACAGTCATTAATACAGCCATCTCGGATCACTATGCACAGGAGATGGTAATCGTTTATGTTGTGCCTCAGGTCGAGCCCCCCCTTTCCAATTTTAGAAGAAGTACTCGACCTTACAATAAATAACTTATCTAAAAAAAAAGTAGGGAAGACTGGGGATTTTTGAACTCTTTTACTGATGTCGATGAAATGTATTCCTTAATTGTTTCAATTTCCATTTAGATGTTTGCTGTCCTTTGATAAAATCCAAACCCAATTCAAAAGTCTCCAAAACTTCTTGGATTACTCCTGGAATTTTGGTTTCGAGAAAAAAATTGAAATTTTATTCTGAATTAGTTAAAACCTCCTCTGACATCAGATTCAAAAAAGTTTTCAAGAACTACAAAAAGATCTACAGACGAGTGATTAATGCTGCCAAAGCAAACAATGTAAACAATATTCTTAAAAAATCCAAAAACTTTTCAAAATCAGCATGGAAACTTATTAACGACTTAAAAAATACTGCCCCAAGGAAACACATTAGTTTAAATGTCAATGGGGAGTTATCTAATGACCCCCATACCGTGGCCACTGAATTCAATAAATTTTTCTCGTCTGTAGCTACCCCAGTTGTGTTTCAAAATTACAGGCGAATGACAATGGCCGTATTCTGGGACCTGCATGCTCTATGATGCTGACTCCTGTGAGCTGATGAGGTGGCTCGCGTGATTCAAAATTTACCCTCAAAATTATCAGAAGATGTCAATGGCATGTCAATATGGTTAGTAAAACAATGCTCTGAGAGCATTGTTTGCCCATTGACTAAAATTATCAATCTGTCTTTTGAAAGTGGCATCTTTCCTACAAAACTGAAAAAAACCGAAGGTAGTTCGAGTTTTCAAAAAAGATGACCCATAAGTATCCAGTAAGTACCGCCCAATTTCGATTTTGCCGGTACTGAGCAAAGTTTTTGAAAAAGTTTTTCTGGAAAGACTTTTTTCTTTCCTGGTAAAATCCAAAATTTTGTCAGAAACTCAATTTGGCTTCAGGCCTGGCAAATCAACCATTGACGCGGTAACAGAACTTGTCGATATGGTTGTAGAAGGCTTGGAAAATAAGCAACAGACGCTCAGCGTCTTCATTGACCTTTCAAAAGCGTTTGACTGTGTGGAACATTCATTCTTACTTAACAGGCTAGAGTGCTATGGGGTACGTGGCACTCCCCAAATTGGTTGAGATCATACTTGAATGATCGAAGCCAAGTCGTTCAAATTTCAAGCTCAGTATCGGACGAGACTGTCATTTGATTTGGAGTACCCCAGGGATCAATTCTTGGCCCTGTCCTCTTCTTGATTTATATAAACAACGCTAAATCATCAATCACGCAAGGGCATATTATCCAATATACCGATGACACGACTCTCTCCTTTAGATCTCAGTCACTAAGTGCTCTCGAGATCTCTGCATTCAAAGATCTAAATTCCTGCATTCAATACTTCCAAGCCAACAATTTGATGACGAACCACTCTACGACTAAGTACTTGAAGTTCTCGTTGAGAAACCAGAACCCCGAACTGCATCTCTCGGTGCTGGTAGATGACGTTGCCATTGAGGAAGCGGAGTCTGTTAAGTTCCTGGGGATGCATTTGGACAGGTGTTTGTCTAGGAGTGTTCACATTGAGCAAACTTGCGCAAAAATTACCTCCGGATTATTTGCCCTACGCAGTATTTCAAAGTACTGCAGCACCGAAGTACTGCTAATGGCCTACTTTGGCCTTATTTTCCCACACCTATTCTATGGAATTCGGCTGTGTATCGTGTTGCTCAACACCGGACGACAGCTTTCGAACGCCTTCCTTCGCAGGCGGGAGTGAAATTGCCCTTTCTGAAAACCTAAGGTTTGAACACAATTTTTCTAAATTTAAGTCTCGATTGAAAGGCTACCTAGTGGCTTCCGTATTTTACTCAGTGGAAAAAGTGGTGTCGGCCATTAAGTCCTTCAGGGGGAGAGTCCTCGGTGTGAATGAAGTGTTTGAAAGGGATCTCCTGTAGCGTGTTTGTGTGTGTGAATGGTAGTCTTAGTTGTAAGTTATTTTGCATTGTTTGACCTTTGCCATACGTTTTGGAAAATAAATGATTGATTGATTGATAAACACATTTTTTGGGAAACAGACTGTATAACCCCCTTAAGACCTTGGACCACCCAACTTCAATGGATCACTTTTATCTCCTTTATTGTAAATGTGTACAAACAGAAAGCAAGGAAAATTATCAAGTTTAATCCAGTAAATTTGTATTCTAAAGTTCCCCTCGCTGGAAATTTTTGGGGCAGTTTTGATTTCTTTTGTTTCTTATGTTTTTTTGGGGTGCTGAATCCGAATCTGAGGTTTGCTAACAAAATTTATTGACGGAACATTGTCAAAAATGGAAAAAATGTGAAAAAATTGTATTGTTTTGTAATCTTTTGCTTATAACTCAAGAACTATTAACTTTTCGTAAATAATGTATATTATTAAAATTAAAGTACACAAAATTTTCTACAAAATGCTCCCCCTATTTGTTATTCTCCGATGAACCGTTTGTGCTCCAGGGCTGTTTGAATATTGGTGTTTTAGCGAATTTCCCTATAGGGAATACGCTCTTACGGTAGTAGTCACGGTAAGACCTAAGCCCGGGACCATGTTACTTTTTTTGTTTTAAGGTCCCCCAAAGCCAAAAACACCGTTCGTTCAAACTTAAACTGATATATATGTATAT